>RXPK01004896.1:0-42021 GCA_004143645.1 Protaetia brevitarsis
ATATTGCTGTTGGTCTGGCAATCCCGGTTTCCGAAAATGTCAAATTTGTTTTTTCCTTGTTCATTTACTCAATTTACCTTTATCATGTGGGAAAGGATTTTCCACAATTTCATTTGTTTATTTGAAAGATTTATTATTTGATTGATTGTTAAATTGTTTTAATTGTTCAGTTGTTTAAAATTAATTAATTCAATTGTGCATATTGCGTTACCAGTATTGATATGTTGTTCAAATGTATATCTAGAAATTTCTTTGCATTTCTGCGTGGCGAGTGCACGCAGGCTTTGATATATGTATAGACTGTTTAACTTGCAAGCGCCGTTATTTGATGATCGAGCGTGAGTACTATTATTTTAAGTTCTTTGCTGCCATTTTGGTATAATGTTTCTAAAATTTGTCCGTTATTGAGATTTATTCATCCACAAAGAACTCGTTAAATAATAATTGTTGTTGTATTTTGTGTACACAAATAGAATAAGACCAGTTATTATATTTGTTCTGGAAGGTATTTTTAGTTTAAAGAGTTAATTTTTTCCGTTTCTAGTTTGGCTGATTAGTTTTGAATAATTAATCACAACGCGTTTGAGGTAAAAAGAAGCAGGGCTTGTAATTAAATCAATTTGTAAATTTGACTTGCCCGTTTAAAGTAATTTTTGATTAAATTTTGAACCACGTGATTTTTGTGAAAAAGGATTATCTCCTGAACATTTGTCTTTGCTTTGTTAAAGGATTTGCATTGTCTGTGTAAAATTAAAGCTAATGCAGTTTTTGATTTCGACCAGGACCTTCGTCAGGTTTTTTTACTGCAATTTGTAACAAATGTTTTTTTTTTCTTTTTTTATAAAAAAAGTTTATTGTTGTTAACCAGTCTCAAATTTCTGCTATTTTATTTGAGTCAACCTATATCAATTCTGGAGTAATTAAAGAAAGTCAGTTTTTTCACACACATTTTACTTTTCATGATTAAATTCAAGTTTAATGCGAGGGAACCACGAGTTAAATTTTTCTTTTGCGCCCTTATTTTATCCGCGAGCTAGTCAATTTAAATTTTCATTTTTATAAATCATTTTGCTTTTCTTTTGTACCTCAGTTCACAGAATATGAAAATAGAATGAGCGTGAATAAATTAATAATAAAGAACTAAGAAAAAAGAAAATGAAATAATTAGAAAGATTAAAAAATTAAATGAGAAAGAAATAAGTAAAAGGGCGCAGGTAATAACTGATAGCAGCGAAGATCCACATTCATCAATGTGTGCCGGATTAGTACTGCTACTTATAATTTGTTCGGAAAGACTGCGTGCAAGAATGAAGAAGGGTAGTGGATGTAGTTTTTGATCCTCATATATTTGGCAACTACGGCGAGTTTTAGTTTATTCTCTATTTATAAATGATCACTGGTCGATATGGTATAAGCACGCGATAAGCCTGCTAAAATCATTTCTTATATACATATATTATTCTTTTTTCGGTTGTGCTGTATCGTTATTTTTAATTCCTGTTGGTTTATACTCTTTTGTTTGATATCGTTAGGAAATTATCTTGTTTGATTTTGCCTAATTTAATGTCGGAGTGTTTATGCTTATAGTGCTTTATAAAACCAATATTTCTTAGTTTTCAGTTTTGTTTATATATAGTTTTAGTGTTTCTTATCTTTATCAGTTCTTATATATGTAGGTACTTATAGTTTTTATATTTACTTGCAGCGGAGGCTCGTGTATACGTCATAATAATTGAAGTTGTTCGTGTGAAATACGAATATATATTATGAAGTTGTACGAAGAAATTCAATCTCTGCCAGACCGCTTCCAGTAAGAGAACAACGCACCGCACTCAAATGTCCGCGGAAACCGTTATCCAGAGCCTGATACAGTCTGCGTACAAGTTTATCGGGCGCGCACTATATTCTACTTTTTCCATCGATTGTCGATCTGTTTGATTGATATCATCTCTTTTCAATCTAGCCAATAAGATATAAGTATCAGAGAGGTCTTATGGAAATGGCATTTTTTTTTAAGGATCGAACAGTGGCTGAGTACGATATTCAATTGTGCTGAGAATTATTTTTTTGCTAATTTATTTGATAATAAATTGTAGTTTTTAAATGAAAAATAGTACTTAATAAATTAGGCATATAACATGCTCATTATACGAGGACTTATCAAATGGGGAATTAATGCGTCTCTTTCTCTCTCTGATCACATGATGTTCATGTTCAGACTAGAGACGGAAACTCCAGAGCAACCACTCCGAAGGAATCCCAGAAAAAACAGATTAGAATAACTACAAAACCAATCTAAGCAGCAATCTAGGTCATCCAATCCAGAAGAGGTAGGCATCATCTGGATCTGGAAAACGACCTCAAAGAGGTAAATCAAGGCTATACTCGAGGCATATGAATCGAGCTATCCCATTCAGCAGAGTAAAAAATGTAGGAGAAAGAAAATCCAATCTCACAACCATAAAAATGGGCAAAATGTAGATTGGGGAACCGAGGTTAAACACCAAGGTCTTACCCTAGACAGTAAACTTCTATGGAACAAACATGAATTTGAAGTAACCAACAAGACCAAAAAGCCCTGATGATGTGCAGAAACTTTGCATGAAAAGACTGAAAAATACTGCTTTGGATGGTAGTCTTACCTCTCTCCATATTGGTGGAGAGCGTAGCAAAGAGAACCACACTCAGAATGGGCAGGAAGGAACGATTACGCACAGGTCTCAATCTTCTGACGGCGATCAAACCTGGGACATGCCCGGGGATGGCATATCAAAGAAATTCAGCTTTGTAAAGGAATTCCCCACAAAGCTTAGTACAAGAGCGAGTGGATCATAACAGACCAATCTCGAAATTGATAGATATACCATCAAAATGGTAACACTGATGGCTCCAAAACAGCAGAGGAAACTGGAATAGGAATATATGGGCCTGGAACCAAGTACTTCAAAAGCTAGGGAAATTACCCAAGTATCTTTCAGGCGGAAATACACCCTATTGAAAGATGAGACTAGTTCAATATTGATAGAAATTATCGAAAGCAGGAGATTATTATCATATTAATAGTCAAGCAGCCATCAAGGCGCTGAGTTTACATGAAATTAATTCCAATATGGTCTCGGAATACCTAGAGAAATTAATGGAGGTATGCAAAAGGAATAAAGTAACCCTCCTCTGGGTTCCGGGTCACACAGGAGTGGAAAGAAACGAGATAAGGGATAATCTCGCAAAAAAGGGGTTGGAATACCTTTTGTAGGACTTGAACACTTTTCCGGGATAAGTAGCAGTACAATACTGAAGAAACTGAAAAGAGAAATGGAGCAGAGAAAATCTAATTATTGGGATAATCTCCAGGAAATGAGGCAAACTAAAATTCTTCAGGCACCTATAACCAGAAGAGATTTATAGACTGCATCAACCTGATTGTGAGCAAGAACAATGTTCACGTATTAACAGAAATATTTTCAGGACATTGTAAACTGAAAGGACCTCTGAGTAAGCTTGGATTCGCAAAGCAATCTGAATGTAGATTTTGTGGGGAATAGGATGTAACACCCATCCATCTACTTTCAAATTGCGTAACACTGTGCAACTTAAGGGCGTTGTATGTACCTGGGAGCATGTGAAATCGAAGATGGAGACTTACCTAATCTGGGGCTTCTGATATCCTACAGTTTCTGAAAGGAATAGGACTGGAAGAATAGATCTCCCTTTTCCACATACATACATAGTGCGTTTCTTAATACACTAGAAGTTATTTCCTCTTTAATATTACGTCTTAAAAGGCTATTTCTGCATACTAGGTTTCATGGTTTATGGTTATGGAAATAAATAGGTATTTTTAATTTTGTTTTTCTACTAATTTAATATTCTAGGAAAAGAACAGAATAATGCTACAAGTATTATACTTCTTGAACACCCCCGATCGCGAATTAATAAGATAATATCCTTAACGATATGTAACAAAGATGCCGTAACCTTTTCCGCCTCGACTAAATATTACACTTAATTAGTGAAAAGTTTGTTTTATTCCTAGCATTCATTCTTTAGATATGATTTGAAGCATCATCTGCATAAAACCTCCGCTAAACATTAATTTTATTAGCTAGAATCAGTTTATAGCGACCAAAGGGGCGATACCAATCAAATACATATTTATCGGTGCTAAAAGTCGAATGTAGGCCGCGCCTGCCTAATAGATGGGTACCATAGATTATGATTGGGCTCTGGGTATGCGACCGGACATTATGAGCGATGGTAATAGTGCACTAAATGCATCACTCGTTATGTATATCATTAGAGTTAATATATATCTAGTACTATAATTTTAATACTGACTATTATTACATTGGATAATGCCAAATGTTAACCACGTTTCAGTTGTACTATCTTTAGCAAATTAAATGCGAATCTAAGCTCCACAAATCTTCGATTATTAATGCAATCGAAGCTACAGCACACTGAAATAGTGATTAAAAATTATTCGCAAACAATTCTGAATTATGCATTGCTCGGTACTCAGTACTTGTAGTTTCCGTTGCATAAATAATCAAATATTTGTGGAGCTTCAATTCGCATTTAATTTGTTAAAGATGGTATACATAGCCTTGTAAACGCCTAAAGCTCATAAATAAGGTATCTTCAGACGGAATTTGTATAGGTTAATCGCACATATTACCACGATAATGCGGGTGACCTGACTTGTGGTTGTGATCGTGAGGATTAAACCATCAAACCTACCATGGTGCAATGAGGAAACCTCTCGTCCTGAGACCGTCGTTTTGTTAATAATAGTAGCTCTCATACGAGACTTGCCAGGTGTATACACATAATACATCAGATAAATTTGATCGTATCTGCTAATCACATTTACATCGAACAAGCGATACAAAGATAGTGAAACAAATAATAAAGTCACGTTTACGACAGTTTTCATAGTGTGATATACCTATATAGGCATCCCAATTGCATCAGAATGTTTCCTACTAAATGGTTATAAAGCAGGATTACGGTTAGGTTAATAAAGTTTGAAAATATTGATTCAAGAATGAAAAACTTTAACAAGCAACATTAATTAAGGAAATTAATTAATTAATGGAATATTATCTTTCGTGTTATTTCATTATTTAATTAATTTCATTAATTCATGTTGTGTGTTAAACTTTTTCGTTGTTGAATCAATATTTTCAAACTTTATTAACCTAAAACTTAAATTTAAATTAATTAATCCTGACATGCATATAACTTTCCAAAAATTGTTACCATTTCACTTCCTAAGACTATCGCGTTACTATTGTTATACCCTGTACATACATATATGGGACAGTATTGATTTTTGTTTTTTATAAAAACATTTACACAGCGTAAACAGCTAGGCATTTTACTTATTTTCCATAGCTTATTCGCAAAATAAAAAAAATAGGAAAATACAAAGTGCGTATACTAAATATAAATTTATTTCTGAGTAAAATCTTACGTGGAATATGTTTACCAATTATACCAATTACGTAATATACCTATTTTTGTTATTTGTTTGTACGTCTGATATTTAAATTATTATTGTAGATAAATGCATTATTCATGTGAATGTATGTGTGTATTTGTAAATACTCTTAACTATACGAAACTTATGTAATAACACGTACAGGGCTTTCCAAAAGTCTGAACGTTTTGTTACTTGAGGCGTAATTTTCAAATTTTGTACACTACAATTAAATGTTTTTCTAAATATTTTATTATAAACGAATTGGCGCTATGGCATTTGCCTTTCGCGCTGCTCTGTCATCTTGTTTTATCTATACAAGGTGTGTAGATATTTGCGAACAATCTACGTGGTAACCTTCTTTATCAAATTCTTAGCCGCTTATCTTATTAACAAAAAAAGAAAACTCTAGCCTATATCCTGCGTCTACGAAATATTTAGTTAGGTAATATGCATTTTTACTGAATTCTTCTTGCTAAGAGAAGCGGGAGGGTGAAATAGCCTACTGTTCTGTTTGTTATTGTTTCCGTATATAATAATAATAATATCTATTTATTGGGATCATACAAAAATATATACATTTTCATATTGCCCAAAAAACTAAATCACCATAATAGTGCTCTTCCTTTGGCCTCGAGTTACGTCCAAATTTACTTGGTTTTAGCCAACAGCAACTTTTGATTTTACCTGTACTTAATTTATTCTTCGTTTCTTTATACAGCGTTCGCCTTCAACCATAATGGGTAACTGGAACCATGTATATTTGAATTATATTTTCCGTAAAAGACCAGAAAATACCCAGAAATTTAAAACCAAAGACAATTTATCTGTCACTTTGACAAAATTGATATAATACCTTTCTGCATCATAATTATTTCTTTGTTAACATATTTTCATAAAAAAATACATGTAGCAACATAGTGCAGTGAACGCTGTATTCAAGATGTTAATAGTCCAATTGATTGAATTTGTCAAATTTAATTATGTCATCCTTGCTATTTTTGCTGTGAGTGTCATTCTGTCGTTCGACAATTTCTTTGGGCATTTTAGTTTTGTTATCTTTCGTTTTTTTAACATTGATTGTTCATGTTAACTTCTAATGAAAGTAGTGAACTTAATTCATTGATACAATAATTGCATTTCATTCGCTCAATTCACATTGAGTAAGCGCTTGTAGGTTTATTTAGTGCATACTCCATTTGAATTGCGGTAAAAGTAATATTAAATTTTAACAAGATTAATATTAAGCATTGGTGATTACCAAAATAACATCAAAAGAAAATGTCTAAACAATCAACTATAAAAATGCTACTATGGCAAGAGCTCATGATCCATTGTGAAAGAATCAGTATATAGGCAGAAAGGGGAATGAAAACGTGAGTTTCTGCCAACCACGTCGTCAGCATTCATATGAGAGCGAATTTACGTTTATTGGTATCGTCACAAGCATTATTCTCTATCTCCACTAAGAGACCACCAGTTTAGATGTTTTGTTGTGTGACCCCTGAAGGGCAACATCTAATTGCCCTTTAGGGGTCACACAACAAACTCTCACTCAATAAGTAACCGACGTAAGTTGGTAATGCAATCAGTGACTGCCGCACATCTTTCATTAACGTATTGCTGTAGTTTAAGCAACCCATGTTTGCTGAGTGTATTTTAAGTTGCATAGATTTTGTCTTGTTTACTCCGTTCTGCCATTAATCAATGTACGAAGAGAATTCTCACAAATTTAGATTTAGTTTGTATAAATTTAGTTAAAGAGTTGATTATTTGATTTAATTTAATTTAGTGTTAAGTTTTTTTTTTTAAATTAATTCCATTCATTTATTTTTCTAGCGTTTGCTAGTTCTATTCAATACCTATTCTAGATTTCTAGATTTTTGTCGGTGAATTGTGCGTCACGACTGCGTTGTAGAATTTTATCAAGCAGTTCCTTGGTCGACTGTTAACGTGAGTAGACGTATTTTTGTAAATCATTGTTGCCATTTTGTAATCCATTTTGATTATAGTAAATTTCGTTTCGTTTCTTTAAAAAATTTGTCCATCAAGGAATTCGTTTTGTAATAATTGTTAATATATTGATGTGTGCACATTATAGATATAAGATTATTTATTATTTTTGTGCGGGAAGACATATTTTAGTTGTAATTTTCTCATTTTAGTTTTAAGAGTTAATTTTTCCGTTTTTCTATTTTGCTGATTCATTTTTAATTTTCAATCAGCTCGGTTGGGTGAGTAGAAGCTTTGTACTTGCATTTTAGTTTATTTGTTGTAATTTTACTAGAAATTGTCCACGCGTAATTTAGTTTGTTTTAATTTGAAACCACGTGGATTGATATTGGTATATTTAGGATTATCTTCCTGAACAAACTAAACTTTTGCTTTGTATCGGAAATAGCATTGTCCTATTGTAATTTAGAATCAAGTGCAGTTTTTAATTTCAGTTCACGGTTTTTTTCTGCACTATTTGTATTTTAACCCGTTTAAAAAAATAAAATTGTATGTTAATTATCTTCGTTGGGTTAAAAATTCTGTTCTTTTATTTTAAATTAAACCCTTTCAATTTTTGGGGTAATTAAGAGAGTCTGATTTCCTTCACTCACAAATTACTTTTCGTGGTTAGATTCAAGTTTTAATTCGCGAGGGTAACTCTGGGATTAATTTTTCTTTTGCGCTCTTTTAAATTTTTCCGTTGAGCTAGTTAATTTTAACTTTTCTTTTTCATTTAAAAATTCATTTAATTCAATCAGTACACAGCAGTATGTTATCTGTTAGTTCTTGCAATAAATTGTAAATTATTAAAATAACGGGAAAGATATCATTTAATAAATTATTGCGTTCATGTGATAAATAAGTTTATGAAAATTATACAAAATTATTTATTAAATGTCTGAATGTGTAGTTACCATAACATATATTATTCATGGACTAATAAAATGAATTGTTATAATAATAAAAACGAATTTATTTCACTAATAAATCTTGTTATTACTTAATCAAAGGTTAAAAATGATATTTTATCATAAAAATGACACATTTCGTTCTGTCGATGAAAATTCGCTCAATAAATACAAATTATTGATAGTACGACCAGTTTTTTTTCAGTAAATATCTTGCTCGCTACTCAAATCGGAGGCATCCTACAACAAATGTGTTTCGAGAGTTGGACTTGGTAAAACAAGTTTGTTTATATCAAGTCATCGAAATGCTTTAAGAGCAAGGAAAAGACACACTACATAAGTAGAAATGCATACTTTAGATTTAGTAAACGAGATCCACCAATTAACACTGTACATATCTCAAACTACAAAACCTTTCATTCAGTTATAATGCACTTATATCATGTTATTACAGTACAATCTCTTTGCGAAAAGAGACTCCGACTGAATTTTTGAAGTACCAGTTTAGCTACAATTCGTGATGATGACCGTGTGCTAAGACATATTCTCTGGAGCTATGAAAGTACATTTAATAGTGATGCAGTCTTTAATGCTGATAATTTTCACTATTGGGCAGAGGAAAATCCGCATCAGTTGCGTGAGTATGGTCACCAAAGAAGATTTTCGTTAAGGTTTGGTTAGACATACAGTTGGGAAACCATACAGTTACCGAAACAATTTGCCTTCCGAATCGTATGGATGCAACTGAATATCTCTATGTTCTGGAAGAAGTTGTAGATAACTTGTCATTGAATGTGCGACCCAATACCAATAATAATAATACTATACTTTATTTCACTGTAAATATGCTGTAGGTACATGCACAATGCAGCTCCCACTTACTATGCTCTTAATGTTACAGAGACTCAAATCGGAAATGGACGAACAGTTTGCCGACCATTTCGTCGAACCCCGAACGTTACATCCCACCCCAAAATATCGCTCGAAGTTCAGCAAACCTCACTTGTGTGAAGGTAGCTTTATCATGGTTTTTTATTCAAATAGCAGTCCATATTTACCCAAGACTCGCAGTGCTATATAAAAGAATTCAAGATGGAGGGATTGCACGAAGCGTATTTTTTATATAGGCACTTTTTTATAGCAAAATACTCAATAATAATAATAATAATGATTTTGGTTTCTATAATTTGAAAATTGCAGAGCAAATGAGATCAGCACTAGAGCACTGTGTTCAGACTTTTTGACAACCCTGTATTCATAAGAATTGATTAAGTGGATAAAGAAGAATACGCTTTAGTATTGTATGTAATGACATTTTTTTATTATATATGATACTTAATGCGATTTAATCAGCTACAATGGATAGTAGTTACTGCAGCCGTACTCATCCTGATATTGGTATGTAGTATATTTTATGGAGACAATTTGAAACAGATGCATGAAATACTCATAGAATTTTCATTGACAACATTTAATATAGCGATATAAGCTGAAGAAAAATGTTGGAGAAGTTATTTTTCCTTTCTTTTCTTATGATATCTATTGTAAGAAAATTAAAGGAAAACATAGGAGTGTAGCAAATTAACAACAAGTTGATTTTCTCACATCAGAAGGAAATACTTACTTGGTAAAGTTGTCTTGTCGGAAGACGGCCTTATTCGCGAATTCGAACAAGTAGGTGTCATTTTCTTCTCTAGTAGACCAATACTTGTCACCCTCTTGAACGTTTAAATCCCTCATCCAACTGCCATACGTTTGATTCGTGAAGCGATGATAAACCGGCTTACCGATGGCATAAAGTAGACAATCTGTGAGACAAGGGAAAATTGGTGCTGGTTATTTGACAAAAATACGTATTTTTCTTTTAAAAATAAGAAAAATAACTATATATACAAAATATTTTTAAGTGTAAAAATTAACATAAAATGCCATTAAGCGAGCAGAGCTGAAACGTACTCGCATTATTTACGTTCTATTCTGGTCTATTTATAACGAATTTTTGAGAGGCGTGAATAAAACGTCTGTAGAGAACATATTTCCAACATTTCAACGACTCTTTCCACGACTAATTATTGACGAGAATTAAACGTTTTTTTAAAACCTAAAGTGAAACAGAAAATCATAACACGTTTGACACCAGCGTTTAATAAGATAAATAAGGTTGCGTACATTGTCGTTTTGGACAAACATATATGAGCTTGAACAAGCTTATACTGGGTGTCCAGCCTAAGATGCAACGGTTCATAGCAGATTTATTATTGTTTTTTTTGAAAAATGTTTCAAATAAATGTTGCCTGGAATCATATTCTACACATTTTAAAATTAGTTTCAGTAATGGCGGACTTCCGGTTGTACCGGAAGTAGATACTAACTTTATTATTTTAAATGGAACACCCTGTATATTATTGTATTTTTGGATTCCTTGTTAAATTTAAATATCAATACGTTAGGCATACATTGAGGCTAAGTTATACCGTTTCCGAATTACATGACGTTTTTCGAAAAAAATGACATTTGCAATGTCTGCGGTGTTTGGAAATATCTCCGGAAATACGAAAGTTAGAAAGATGCGTTTTTCAGTTTTCGCTTATTCATGAAACAGGACACGTCTTTTATTTTAAAATTGTAGCGTTTAAATTACAAAATTATTAAATACGGCTCTGTAATTTTCGAACTCTAAAATCATGGATAACTTGATTCTTTTAAATTGAATGGTATAACAATTTTTACATAAATGGATGCAAAATTTAATTTTCTTTCAATTTTATATGAGTATCATTGTGTCTATCTCCAAAGGTTTTGGAGATATTCGCGATTTTTTAGTTTTTCATGATAGATACGTATTGCGAAGCGCCGGCCACCTTCCCTTCGCATTTCACCAGGGTTGGGACTGACTGCAGTAATAATAATAATAAAAATTTGAAATTAAAAAATGTAGAATTTACTGAAGCGCGTTGGAAATGAACATAGCAAAGATAAAAAAAAACACAACATTACTGGTACATCCATAAATCAGAACATTTTTCGAACTAATGAATGGCGTACATACAGTCGAGCGTCTTGCTCGCGACAGGTTACATTTTAAATGTTAGTGCCGTCGTTATACAGAGAATTTGTACAAATATTCAAAATGCGATCCGTTTTAGGCGCTACATTAAAATCGCTTTTGCAAACACTTTTGAACATTTCTGAGCATTTCTGGTATGGCTTCTTGAAACGCTTTTAAAATACGATGGCGCATGTCAACAGGTGTTGTTAGTGGCGTCTCATAAACTTCATTTTTAATGAAACCCCATAAAAAGGAATCGCAGCTTGTAAGATCTGGGGATCTCGGGGCCATCTGTCATCTGTTCTCCACGCCCAATCCAGCGGTCTGAAAAAGACACATCCAGAAACTGACGAAATTCGACAGTATTGGGAGATGGAGCACCATCGTGTTGAAACCACATCAGCTGACGAGTAGATAACGGAATATTTTCTCACACAACGCCCAGATTATTCTGAAGAAATTCCATATAAACCCTACCCATCAGGTGTTGGTTAGGAAAGAACAGGTCTATGATATTTTGTCGAATGATACCTGCCCACACGTTCACTGACCTTCTGTACTGACTATGTGCTGCAATAAATCGATGGGGATTTTATGTGTTATAATAACGACAATTGTAACGATTCACAAATCCATTTTTGTGGAAGGTAGCTTCGTCTGAAAACATAGCTTTCTCGAAACGGTTCGCAATGTTGTTTTCTTTTTTTTTTGTAATTTCAAGTTTTGTTTGGTTCCAGTGGTCTTATTCTATTCTGTTGACCACTTTCTAAACATGCCAGTATTACTGCTGCCAGTTGCCAGCCTGGTGAAATGCGAGGGGAAGGTGGCCGGCGGCGGTGCTTCGCAATATGTATCTATCGTGAGAAACTGAAAAATCGCGAATATCTCCAAGACCGTTGGAGATAGACACAATGGTACCCATATAAAATCGAAAGAAAATTAAATTTTACATGTATTTATGTAAAAATTGCTATACCGTTCAATTTAAAAAAATCAAGTTATCCATGATTTTAGAGTTCAAAAATTACAGAGCTGTATTTAATAATTTTGTAATTTAAACGCAACGATTTTAAAATAAAAGACGTGTCCTGTTTCATGACTAAGCGAAAACTGAAAACCGCATCTTTCTAACTATCGTATTTCCGGAGATATTCCCAAACACCGTAGACATTGCAAATGTCATTTTTTTTCAAAAAATCGTCATGTAATTCGGAAACAGTACAACTTAGCCCCAATGTATGCCTAACGAATTGTTATTTAAATTTAACAAGGAATCCAAAAGTGCAATAATATACAGGGTGTTCCATTTAAAATAATAAAGTTAGTATCTACTTCCGGTACAACCGGAAGTCTGCCATTACTGAAGCTAATTTTAAAATGTGTAGAATATGATTCGGGGCAACATTTAACATGAAACATTTTTCCAAAAAAACAATAATACATCTGCTATGGACCGTTGCATCTTAGGCTGGACACCCGGTATATACCAAATCAAAGAAACGTTTTATGTACGTCAAATTTTAACCAAATATCCCAAAGTTTATATTATTATTTTGTTTTTACGGTTAATATCTATGAAGTCTTGGCAAACGGATCATGAAACATAATTTTCATTGAATCAATATGATATTGTTGATGTACGGCGATCGAAATTGTAATTGAATTACGCGCCATTTAGCGGGCGATGCATCAAGTTAACGAAAAACGCCGAAAACATACATCGCTTCTCGTCAACCGACACCCACTAACACGCAATCGCCATTTTGTTGATATGCTGATTTTGTTTTTAAATCGTGTGTGGTCATTCATTTTCATTCATTCATTAAAGTTAGGGTGGGCACTTAATGTCCGGGCACTTGAGCTAGGTGCTCATTGTACCATCCCTATTAATTCTCTTATTTCCACTCGAGCAGCTTGGTGTTCCCTATAAAGCTCAGTATCTTGCCCAGTGGAAACTTGAGAACCTTCGAGGGCTCCAATAGATCTCTCCAGAAATATTTCTGCCTGAGTACCTTCAGCTTTTCACATGTGCAGATTACATGTGTCAACTAGTTTCCTCCTGTAGTTCGCATTTTCTACACCACGGTTCGCTTATCCGGCCTGTGTTGTATAGATGCTTTTTCAGGGGACAGTGTGGTCATCATGATGTGAATTAAAATAAGAGAATAATTTATTATAATTTTATGCGTATGTAAGGTATATGGTATATGTATTAACAGCAAACCGTGATTGGGTAGGTTGGGTTTTATAAATTCAAATAAAATGTTTGTTCTTCTGGAATATCGGTAGCATAATAACGAGCTTAGAGTTGGCGTTGTACATAAAAGCTGGCTAAAGCCAAAGAAAAAAGAAGTTTATTGGCTCCCTTATAAAAACCAATCTCTTTTTGACAAAGCCATATTACAGGGGAGCTTGTAGGAGGTAAATGGGAACTATATACTGTGGAACGTATTTTTAATGTGTATGATAGGTATTTTTGGTGTTGGTCTACTGTATATGCAAATATTACCTATTCCTTTTATCTAAATATAATTAATGCAATTTTAGATAACTACAAGGGGCCCAACGCACAGCCATAATTGCTGAGTATACGTCAGATCTTCAAACAGAACCCGATGAAGAAGTCGATCCTCCTCCTAATAAACGTCGATGAGTAAACAGACCTTTGAGATACCTTGATGACCATGAACAAAACGAAGATACTGATGAAAGCAGTAGTAGTGGTGAACATCAGGGACCAGCTTTGAGCAGATCTCCTTTGATTAATCAAATATTATTGTTTAATGTTTTATAAAAAAACTATCGTTTAATAAATGTATACTTTATTCAAGCAACAGTAAGTTTTTGATCTTGCGATATGCTCTATTCACGTGCTCAAAAGACGTCCTAAATAACGCGTAAAACTCGTCATATACACGTGTCAAAACACGTCTTTTGGTTAACATATTACCGAAATATCACGTGTTTTATACGCTTCTCTGTTTGCTGAGATACGTCTTCATTGCGTTTTGCGATACCTTACATTCACGTCGCCAAAAGACGTCTTAAAAGTGTGACATTCCAACGTGCAATACTCGTCATATACACGTGTCAAAAACACATCTTTTGGTTAAAATATTACCAAAATTTCACGTGATTTTCACGCTTTCCTTGGGAAGTAAATGTAGTCAGATGGCTATAAAAATTACACTTGTGACATTAAAAGGTAGCTACTTCTATAAAAAATTGATTGTTAGTTATATAAGTTCTCGCAAGCAATATTGGTTATGCTTCTTCAGATGCACGGTATGTTTACAAGACTTATAAAATAACTTTTAAACTAAATAAAATGCGAAGCAAAATGTATATGATACCGTCTACAAAGTAGCGGCAAACAGAGAATAGAGTGTTATGATCTTAAAATCAACAAAGTTATAATTGAGCTTATTTCCAAGTTTGCCTTAAGGGTTCTCTCCAATCCCCTGAATTGCGAATAATACCTGCCCACCGGCAGATTACACAATAACATTGGTTTGTCGACAGTTTGTTATCCATGCTTACAGATTTAAAGTAAACAGTACCCTTTGCATTCAATTAATTAATTTGCATGTTGTCTGGAGGTCAGTTGTAACAAGAACTTTTAAAACTGTCTAGCATGGGAAGCTCAGAGACTGTCACTTATCGATTTGAATGAAATTTGAAACTCATTTAGTAACGAGTGTTGGAGAGAAACGCTTGTGCGAAAACTCACATTAAGGGTATTACATACCGTTGAAGTTTCGTTTATTTATAGCCTTTTGTGATTCACAGTCGTTGTTATAAAGAATAAAGTAAAACAATCACCAAATGCTCCTTTTGTAGGTCTACCGAAATACTGTAATCAATTATTTTTTTTTAACTCATTAACAGTATAGCTTATCGACGTGTCAAAAGGGGTTGAATAGATGAGGGCAAAATATATCTACAAATATAATTTAATATGTTCAATATTTTTAAAATCTGCGACGAATATAAACCACTGTTGGACTCTATTGTGAAATAGATAGATTACAAATTACGTATCTAGTATGTTTGGTTATAAGTTTCCGATAATAAAGAATCTATAACTAACAGCTTCTTGCGGGTTTCGCCCTGTGTCAAAACTTTCGCTCGACGTTTCGCTGTTCATACTGACAGCTTACGCTTAAGTGAGTTACTTCAGTTATCCCGAAGAAGCTGTCAGTATGAACAGCGAAACGTCGAGCGAAAGTTTTGACACACGGCAAAACCCGCAAGAAGCTGTTAGTTATAGTTACACCAGCCGTGAAAGCCTACGCAGTGTTAATAAAGAATCTATTCTATTTTATTTCTAGCTCCAAACGGTGGATTTCCCCTGGATCTTTTCTCATGAAAGTAGTTGTAAGAAATACAGGAAACTATGAAATTTAAATTATATGAAATTTGTAATAAAACGTTGCAGATTTTAGGTCAGACTCGAAATATTATCCAATGTGTGACGATCATTTGCCACAGCGATCATAAAATACGACTGTCTCTTATGCCGGGCATCAAGGAATCAATTTGAAATTCAACACCTGACGTCAAGCACTTTGCCTTAGCTACACATATTCAATTGTCGAATGAAAGCACAAATAACCAACTGCCATCGAATATATTTAGTACTGGAACTATAGTTAGTTGCCTAGAAAAATACAACATTAGTCTAATGATATCCACGATAGAACAGAAATTGAACTGAATTTATAAAACAAATTATAAAGGTATA
This sequence comes from Protaetia brevitarsis, assembly GCA_004143645.1. Lineage (NCBI taxonomy): Eukaryota > Metazoa > Arthropoda > Insecta > Coleoptera > Scarabaeidae > Protaetia > Protaetia brevitarsis. The sequence goes on from RXPK01004896.1 coordinate 16,176, forward strand.
TACATACATCTGCTTATTAATAGCATGTTGGTTTGGTATAGTTTAAAATATTCATTTTAACACGTTATATTTGACATAGAGTATGCAACCAACCGTTGCAGACAGTCTATTAAAATTATATCTTTATACAACACGTTACACAAGCTAAAATACAGAGAGAATCTACGATGTGTATTGACCATGAATGTTTTATTCTACTTATATTCTCACTAAATAATGATAAAAATTATTTCAAAATTTGTAATTGAAAATGCCATTGAAATAAATACCCGTAAATAGTTTTTCTAATGGACTTCTAGTGAATATATTCAGCAACAGGGCGTGAGTTTGACATAAAAAGGTGAAAAAAAGTTGTTACTGTAGCTTGGGACACAAGAGGGGCATTTGGTGATACTTTTTTCCATAACAATGTTGTAAATCGCAAAAAACTAAAAATCGTTGAGATTATAAAGGTAGAAAGGTGGGGCAGCTGATTAATTAATTTTTGGTTGACAATGCTCTGTAGGGGATGATGGGTGTGAGCTTCTTTTTTTTTGCTTTTCGCTGGTTAGCAATAATTATATTATCATTATTATTACTATTATTATTATTTAATCCCTTTAACGTGAAGTTTTCCACAAATGGAGGCTGGAATTCTTGAAACAGTCAATTCAAAACAAATGTGTTAAGTTTTATTTAAATTAGTAATTAATAGTATATGTAAATGCATAAGGAATTCTAAGAGAAGAGAAGCTAATAACGTAAAGGAGATCAAAAATGTTAGAATAAACAATAACACTAAAAGCTGTTTCAAGAAAATTAGTGAACAGAAAAAAAAATATAAAGGCATAATTGCTGGCATAAAACATTCAAACGAAAGTGTTGAGGAAGTAAATCAATGCAAAAAAATATGGGTAGAGCATTTTAAGGGGGTTACTACATAATTTGAATTCAATGGAAAATCTGGAAAACTCTAAATAAAAGGAATCCAAAAGTTTCAAAACATGTACACCTTAAATTCCTTATTAAGTTTTTATTTTTTTTTAAAGATCCTCATTTAATGTGTTCAAATAACGTTTTTTAACATGCGCGAAAATTTTGAAACAAATCGGATGGCGAGTCTTTGAGAAAATGTTCTTTTTCTCTTGGCGATAATCCCTATAATCCCTATTATAATCCCTATTATCGCCAAGAGAAAAAGAACATTTGCTCAAAGACTCGCTATTCGATTTGTTTCAAAATTTCCAAGCATGTTAGAAAACGTTGTTTGAACACACTAAATGAGAATTTTTGCCTCTTGCGTATATGAGAATATCATCAGCATATCCTTGACAAGGTATGCCCAGATCCGTCAGCCCGGATAAGAGTTCGTCTGCTATTAGGATCTACATAAGTGGGGATGTAGCTCTCCCCTGTGGGCATCCTCTGGTCGTACTAACCGAGGTGGTCTTATGTCCCACCTCCGCCTCCACCGACCTGGTAGACAGTAGCTGCGACATCCATCTGGAAGTCACGCCGTCTACTCCGCTGTTAATTAATGCTTTTTTGACAGACTCATGTGGAGTGTTGTTAGTAAAATACCCTCTATGTCTAGAAAGGCGCACACTACGGTTTCTTTATTCGTCAGTGTATCTTGGATTCGATCCGTTAGTTCCACTAATGCAGTCTCAGTGGATTTTCCTTTGATAGGCGTACTGACAGGGTTGCACGGCACCCGCTCCAAGATGTCTGTTCTGATATAATTATCTACAGATTTTTCCAAAGTTTCAAAAAAAAATGATGTAAGACTGATAGGTCGTGGCATTTGGGGTGCGTTATATCCTTCTCCCTGCTTTTGGTATAAAGGTGAATTTGCCCTTCGCAAGCTTATGGAATATGGTCCAGCTCCAAGCTACTTCGGCTTATCCGAATCATGTGAGGAATGATTTCTTTCTGCGCTTTATGAAGTAAGACTGGAAAAATCCCGTCTACTCCCGGTGTTATGAAAGGCTGAAAGGTATTCATGGCCCATTTTAACCGTTCGCTGCTACATTGTAGTAGCTTCTTTAGTTAGTCTTTCTATATCTCGGAGGGGTTTTCTTCCAGGAAAGTGAGTCTCTTAGAAGGAGGGAGAGCTCTTTCTTCTTCACTTTCAGTGAAGCTTCCGTCTGGCTTTCTTAGTGCCATTCCTGTATCGATTCTATCCTTCGCATTATCTTGTGAAGCGTGAAGCGGTAGGTGTTGAATCGATTTCCTCACAGAACTTTCTGAAGCTGTCTCTTTTCGCTTTCCTAATAGCTATATTGTAGGAAATAAGCTTCTCGGTGTAACTTTGCCAATCCTCGTTACGCTTGGCCTTAGTAAAGAGCTTCCGCGTATCGGATCTTAATTTCGACAATGACTATTCCACCAAGGTGCGTCGCTACATTCTTTACTTACTGCTGGACAGGACAACTTGATTCATATGCTTCGAGTATGGCCTTGTTTACCTCTCTGAGGTCGTTTTCCAGATCCAGATGATACCTGGCCCTTCGGGATTGGACGACCTTTAGATTGCTACATAGATTGGTTCTGTAGTTGTCCCAATCTATTTTTCTGGGATTTCTCCGGAGTGGGGGTTTTGGAGTCTCCGTCTCTAGTCTGAACACAATCATTCAGTGATCAGAGAGAGAAGGTTCATTTGATACCATCCAGTCTTTTAGCATTAGGTTCAATGTACTTAGTGCAATATCTAGCACTTTCTGCCTTACCCTTGTTACAAACGTGGGGGTATTCCAGATGTTGTGTACGAGTAGCTTATTACAGCGAATATATTGGAAATGATGTGATTGGTCATGAAATTTTGGACAGCCTGGATGCGACAAATCAATTGTCAATGTGGATTTCGAAAGTATCACTCTTGTGCTTCCGTCTACCCCAGAAGCGTTTACCACCAGTCGAAAACCGATAAAAGGTGCAGTATTGAAAATAAGGCTACATATTTCAAAATTTTCAAAATAATCGAAATATCTAAGAAATGAATAAAAATAGGTATGGGCAACCAAATGGAACACATTATGAAAATTCCTCAGCAATCTAAAAATCATATATTAGGTGTTCCATTTAAAATAAAGAAGTTAATGGCGACTTCCGGTATAACCGAAAGTGGTATGACCTTGAAAATATTTAAAAATGAAAGAGAATCCTGACTAACCCTGTAGTCTAAAAATTTAGAATTCTAAGTCTTTCTCTAACCACGGAAACTTCTAACGAACGGCTACCATAATTAACCCTTTTTTTTCTTTAGGCAGAACAAACTAATTTTGCTATAAACATGCTCTGTAGGACGTATAGAAACTAGAGTGACAAAAATTCGAAATTTTTTAATTAGCTACTTTACTAATTAGTTTATTAAATATTACTAATATGTAAAATTGATGTCAATGGTGATACCCCAATAAAGCCAAAAATTGTATAAAAAAACTTTCAGATATTGATGTACACAAAAATGCACACTAGGTCTGAAAGGGTTAATAGTTAATACGGTTCTTTCCTTCTAGATAACTAGATCAATAATTTGTATTATTTTCTACACCCTGAAAATACATTTTTACTTTCCACAACAACACAACACATGTCATAACACATCACATGTAAACAGACATCGAATGCGCTGATTAAATAAACAACAAAACCATCCACTCGTCCATTATCAATTATCAAAATTACAATACAAGAGCCCACAGCTGTCAAGCTATCGTATTATCATCTGTTTGGCCAGGTAAACTCCATTCGGTTTTGCATCGTTTGCGAATGTGATAATTTATTATTCAACTTTTCTAATTTAATTTGCTTATTTCGTACGGTTTTCAACCAACCCACCCACGGATTATAATTGAGTAGACAGACGAGGAGGACGTAAAAGTTCCACAGTACAACGAAACACATAATTTCCCGCAACTGTTGCTGTTCCGGGGTGCGAGCTTTATACTTACGTCTGAAGTTGGCGGATGGTGGCTGTACGCCATTGTATTTTATTAGAGGTTACGGGTGGAACTAAAAAGTACCCAGTCGATTCCGCCCCCTTGTCTGGCGGTTGAATTAAATTAAAATCTCCGGGTTTGGAAAAGTAATTCGAGATGGAGGAAACGAGTTTTGATTACGAAAATGTATTTTACGTGGCTTCTGGAGTTTTGCACGGGAGTGGAAACGGCAAAAAGTATATATCAAAATTACGTTCCAATGGCACACGTTAAACAAAGTTAATGTATTCCATTTATTTTACCATTTAGAGAAGAAAGCTTAGTGATGCTTAATGATTATATGTAATATGTTGGATATTTCAAGACCCAAAAAAAATTATGAAATTTTTGATTATCCCATTTATTGCTGGTGGTGAGTAAAAGCAACATTCCATACTATTTTTTTTCTTGGCGTAATTTGTACGCAGTTTACGCTTATACGTAGCAATAAGCGATATGAATAGATTATGTAACAATACCAATAATTTATTTTTTTTAATATGTTTTTGAATACTTTATTATTGTACGAATTTATGTAAAATCAACCATTAGTGCGCATATCAGGGATAGGGGGATGATTTTTTTGCAACTATTGTAATTTTATTTACCTCAAGCATCTGCAGAACATCAGAAAAGTGTGATAGATAAAATTAAAAATAAATTAAAAAATAAGAGGTTATTAAGAAATATAACTACACTTATTCCAGAGAAAATAGTGGAGAAAAAGTTTTGCAGATTTAATTTTAATAATTATGGGTTAACCAGATATTATACCTGTGTAAAAAATACAATCTTAGCCCGGTTTCTCAAAATTCTAATACTTTAAAAAATAAATTAAAATTTAATATTGAAATTATTGATTTTAAAAAATGTTCTGGGATTTATAAGATCAAATGCGGAATCTTAATATGTGGGAAGCTATTTATATGAAAAAACATATTAATAGCTTGCTCAATACTGATTTAACACCCCTTAATTATAAATATTTAGAATTTATTGAATATAGTAGTCCTGATGATTAATTTTTGTAACCTAGGATATACTTACTATATTTACGCATTTGGTATTTGACAATACACTTGTATGTACACCTGAAGATGTTAGCATAGCTAATGAAATGTACATTGTATTTCAAAGAATTTGTGAGACTGAAGTTTATTGGTATTTCCTATTAGTTATGCATTTTGGACATGAAATTTGTTTCTTTTATTTCGATTTTTCAAATAATATTCGAAATTGTAGGTCCATATGAAGGATGCGTACGCGCCTTTGGTCTATAACACTTGCATTTATTTTATTACACCACTGCTGTATTTTACTTCTAAAATCGCTAATAGTAGCGCTTTTAGTTATTCATGTTGTTATTGCATGCTTTTGCTTATACAATGAGGTACAGGTTTTTAGGTAATGTACAAATGTCGTAATGATCCTGCGTTGTTGGAAATATACACTAAAGTCAAATTAAACTATAAAAACAAGTTGAGTAAACTAAAATGATATATAAACTCTTATAAACTCTACAAATACTGTTAAAACTTCTAAATAATATAATTAATGAAATAATAAAGCCGCTAGCCTGCCTTACAAACAACATATCTCTTTATGATGACTTAGGTAATCTAATTTTATATATCCGGTGAAAAGTTGCGAGCTGTAGATTGCAGTCTGGGCGACTGGAAATGGGAGGGACTTCAGTTGTGGACATACGTACGCACGAAGCCGCCGTACAGATTTATTAAAGTTCGGCGAACGTCACAGCTCATTGCCAGTCGTAGTAAAGTAAGCTTGATCTTGTTCTAAGTTCATTATTATATCTCTATTGATGGTATAAATAACAGATTAATAAGCAATTGTCTAAGGGAGTTATTGTAAACATGAATTATGAAGCTTGTAAAAGTAATATTCAATCCAACAATACATTTGTATTAGTGAAAAGGGAAATGATTAGATAGTAATCATTTGATAACTAACATCTATGCATGCTTATTTTTATATCCAAGCATTAGATCATGTAAACTATAAATTTCAATGACGCAGCTCCTAAACAAAATTAAAAGAAAAAAAACAGGATGAAAGGAATTTTAAAGGCAATAAACATACATAGCTTCTAGAAAACCTAACAATATAGTAAATGAAGTCGGTAAATAGTATATTATTGAAAATATATTCATGTTTGGGATATTTATTAATCATTCGTTCATAAAATTCCAGGCGACAATAATAATCGTCGAGTAAAAGTTCTTAGGATGTGCTAATTTTGTACGATCGATACTTATTCTTATGTAATAGGTTTAAAATTTTTGCACTATTATTAAATCCGCAAACAATTTGTTTAGATGTCATACTAGGATTTTATTCCACTAATGCATAACCTTATTTCGATATCACTCACATTTTTCGTTACATTTTTATTTTCGTTATTTATTAATATAAACGTTGTTTCAAAACATCGGACTCTAATACGAATATTAGTCGCGCTGAGAATCAATCTTTCGGGATAATTTACTGCAAATAAATCCTGTGTAATTTCTGCTGAATTGCTATCGTAAAATTGTTTTGTAATAAATAGTTTTCCTCGGGCGTATAATATTTCATTTTTTACAATATAACTGACCGCGATCAAAACTTACTAACCGTTCTAAAACTCGAGGGCCGTCGCCTAACACCCAGCAACACCTTGTGAAGAAATGGGCGAAATGAATTGAACGCCGCCAGTTAAACTGAAAATGAATTTATGCCTGTGTTTACGCATGCCTAGCGCAGCGTTCCCCTCACATCGCAGTACACCGAATGAGGGCTATGTTGAATTGATTTAAACTGAAAAGATTGATGTGGTGATAGCATGTTGTACTAGTTAGACAAGGGTAGAGAATAGCGGCGAGTGCTTGGCGTTAAAGAGGGATGCCATACGGATTGGAGATGGTATATCGAAGTGTGCAACTGCCCAGCAGAATAGCACGCGTATTTCTCGACTTTGTTAACCTATAGAAATCATATTTTCACCCTTCCTTTGTTCATATAACGGCAATCGCCAAGTCGAAAGCGAGCTCTTGGTTTAGACTTAGTGTGCGAACCATTTAAAGAGCATTTCTCTGCGGTTAGAGGTTCTTCGACCCCGATGCTCTATTACATTAATCTTTGTTTGTCATAGAGTACCCTTTCCGACGACTTAAAAATTACTAGGACAATTCCTGTATTTAAAAAAAGTGAGCCTAGAAAAGTAGAGAATCGTAGACCCATATCAGTTTTTTTTTAATTATGAAAATGTTATTAACACCAGCCTTATTAATGTTCTACCCTGCAATCATTTACTGTCAACTACGCAGTTCGGATTTATATCTGAAAAATCAACATGTAGTGTTATTCATACTGCTTTGAGTGTGGTGCATGAAGCCTTAGACAAAAAGAACGTTGTAGCTGGTGTATTTTTTGTCAAGCGCTTTTGATGCGGTAGATCATGGATTACTTCTCGCTAAGCTTTATTCCGTGGCCGCCAGAGCAGAGGTTTGGTTTATAATCCTTTTTCGTCGTACTTGGCAAACAGATATACCAAGGTAAGCATCATGGGTGAATCTGCAGGATCATGACGTGCGTCTTTCTTAATTGAGGTACCTTGCGGTGTTCCGCAGGAATCAGTTTTGGGACCGTCATTATTTTTGGTGTATACGAACAACTTCAGGCTTATCTATCTTTTTCTTCATTGGTCCAGTATGTTAATAATACTACCTGTATTTTAACGGGAGCGTTGGTGTCGGAAGCATCTGTATTATTATATAATGTCGTGGGCAGCATGATAGATAAGTCCTGCTCAAATGGACTTGTTTTGCACGGTTCCAAAACTGGTCTATTACATTTTATTCCGATAACTCGTAGCGGCTCTGCAAGCATCTACGTACGCGTTGACGGTAGAAATATACCCGAGAGCGAATGTGTTAATTTCCTGGGATTGTGTGTGTCGATCGACGTCTTAAGTTTGAACAAACTTTGCTCAGCAGTTATGCTATCATGTCACTGACAATGAGGAACAGTCACATTACATACATTCTATGAAATTATTCTATTATGCATACGTCGAATCTAGGCTAAATCATGGTATTGTTTTCTGGGGTTACACTGCATCTGTGAAGAGATTGTTTGTGACGCAAAAAGAAACATAATTAGAATTACGATGGGAGTTGCTCCCACAGATTCGTGTCTCCCTTTGTTTGGGGTCCTTAGCATTTTGCCATTGGCAGACCTTATGACGGTTTAATGTTCTATAAAAATAATGAAACCGAATTTGCAAAAAATCACGATATATTCAATGCTATGAGGACACGAGGGTGCCATAATTTGAGTATTCCGACACAAAACCAATCAATTTTATGAATCTAGCCCTACTTACCAAGCCACTATTATATATAATCATGTACCAGAACATATAAAATCGCTCATTTTAAAAGCTCAATGTAAAAGAGAAGTTAGGAAATATTTACTGCACATACTACACTGTGGAGGAGTATCTTCGACAATAATTTGACATCTTTAACGTTCATTTTATATAACTATTTCGTATTTTTATGTGTTTTATTATATCACTTCTGATAATATTAATGATTTTTCTCAGAAAACCACGGCAATAAAGTATTATTATTAAATAGTTGCTTAGTAGACTATTTTTGGTGACTTGAATTAGTTCACATGATGTAGACTGAAGCGCTGGATTTTGTGCAAATTACGGCAAATACGTTGTTTGTGGCAGTACATCGGCCCTTAGTACAGCAGTTTACTATACTATCAGCCCTAGGGCGCGGGTTAGTGCGGCGGTGTAGTTCAATATGGCAGCCTTACTCACTTGTGATGTAATACTTTGGGTTCTAGCACAGCGCTGGTGCAGCACTATAGCTACACTAGTTCAGCTCAAAAGAACATAGTTAATTACAAAATCACAGTAATTGGTTTATGATATACTTTGAATTCCATTTATGTAGTTATAATGTTATAATTCAACAATAAATGCAAGTAACAGGTGGAGGTGCCAGGATAATTTTAATAATTGTAAGATTTAACTTACTTAAGAAAAATGCAGGTACTGCACGTACTCTATAGTAAATATGTACTACTTTGTCTTTTTCAGTCGACATGATATTACGATTCTCAGCACTAGTAAACGGGAAAATGAGTTGCATTAACACAGCATAATGTTTTGGATTTTGTGATTTACCGATACCCGTAAGCTAATTCGTAAATTCTATATTAAAAGGAAAGCACACACTTTGTGATACCATAAGGTTTCTTGGGCCGTAGTACTACTTGAAAGTAGTATCATGTATCTTGTATTTCTGCTAGCACAAGTTAAAATAAATTAACATGCTGTTACTGATTTTTAATTATTTTCTGTTATTGATAATTTTCATATTGATTGCTTTGTAATCTATTCTCTCTTACTATATTGCACGCAATATGCGAGGACGTCGAAATATTGCGCAGGAAATTATTCTCCTAGTATAGCTATGCAGACATATAAATGGCGAACTAAGTTCGAGGGAAAATTACTCGGGATTGTATCGCTTTCAAATTCATCTAACGTTCCAGAAAGGGTAATTCTAATTGTATAACAGGAATCGGGGAAATTAAGTAAGCGCAGGGGTTGGTATTGTTTACGCAAGCTATTATGCTGTCGGAGAGAATAGTTACATAAGGTAATTAATTGATTATATTATTAATCCTAGACGGTTGTAATGTCGTAAGCGGCTGTGGATTCTAACGAGGGGGTTTAACAGGGAAAGCGATGTTCTCCGAAACTATCCATAGACGATAGGGATAATTTTGTATAAATTGGCTAATATACAGTGATGCACATTTTTTTTTGTTTACAGAAAGAAAACACTTAATATTAATACCCATTGGACTATTATTCGTTCGTCATGTTGCTCTGTCTAAAATATGATAAGAATAGGTTAGTTATGGAAAGAACATTACTCGAATATGCTACATACTACTTGCACAGCTTACGTTCTATATCGTGTATGCGAATTAGACCCAATCATTATGTGATCGAGTACGTGTGTAGCTCGTTTATTTTATACTAAAAGTGTTGAAAGTTTAAAGAACGATCTATGCAGTATTCTTAGAGACAGTGCTCTTCGAAAATCTGACTAATATTACACAATTATTTTTCTAATATCATGCATCGCTGTTGCCGTATCTAAACGTTGCGTTTACAACTCATAAATTAATAGCGTACGCTTGTAGATTATCTAGTTCAGTATAGTTTTTCGAAGGTGGCTATTTATAATTTGTAACTCTAATGCCAAAAAATGGAGTCTATGTTTGCAATGCATGATATGTAGAATATGTATAAGAATGAAACGAAATAAAATATTTTTCAATTCTAATAATTTGTGCGAAATGAATTTATTGAAAATCTTTAGTTTTAAAATTTTTATATTAAATTGTTCTTGATTTGTACAGTTTTTTTTTTTGATATCTTAATCTCAATCTTTAGTTTGAGAAGAATTCAATATAAACCTTAGCCACAACTGAAGACTTCCAACCATCATTATTTTTTAAAGTTAACAAACCACCATCGCGATTTACCAAATCAGTTGCACTCGATCTTCAAATTCTGTAAACAGTTCTGGATTTGGCAATTTGAAAAAGCTTGCAATCTCCTTCGGAAGTTATAGTCCTATAATACATTGACGATTGCGATAAGTCAAGAAAAACGGCTTACGATTAACATTGATAGGCCGTAAATTATAATATTTCTTAATTAAATTGATCCATATTGTATCCGCGCTCTGTTTTCCAGAGCAAATTGTCGGCATTCAAAATTTCTAATTTTTAGTTTTTAAGTTCAGTGAAATACGATATTTTAACTATCTTACAATAATTTTATTTAAGAATCTATAATTTTATTAACTTTATAATTGTTTGATTTTAACCGGTAATTTTAAATAGAATTTGTAATTAATAGGCCCATTCCTGAACCCGGTTCTTATAAAAATAATTCAATGCTAACAAATTATGAAATGACATTCTTGCACTTATACGTGAAATTTTCAACGTTTGAAATATGTAATGTTTTTTTTTTTTTTCTATAAAAAGCCAAATGTAAAGAAACGAAGTACTTAATTTTAACTTATCTTTTCGTGTTGGACAATTTACGAGTATGCTTAAAGTAGCGGTGGTTAAACCTTTATATAAGAAAGGAGATAAAAATTCCTTTGACAATTATAGAGCTATTAGTTTACTTTAAATTATTTCCAAAGTTATTGAAATAATTTTTGCCGCACATAATTTTCTTTTTTCAAAATATAATCTTTTGTCGACTTACCAGCATGCCTATATGTTTAATAAGAGTGTTCATACTGCACTCTGTGAATTTTGTTTTCGGGTGATTAACAGTCTTGATAAGGGCTTAAGTGCTACGGGTGTATTTATTGACTATTCACGTGCCTTTGATACTGTTGACCACTCCGTAATTCTCGATAAACTTTATAGATACGGTATTCGTGGAATTTCTTTTAACTATTTAAAATCATATCTCTTGAATAGGTCTCAGTATGTTAAAATAGGTAGCTCAGTAATTTAATTCAGGGTGTGCCTTAGGGGTTAGTTTTGGGGCCACTTTTGTTTGCCATTTACATTAACGATCTTTGTCCTTATTTTAGTAACAATAATACACATTTTGGTATTTATGCGGATGATATCACTATTATTATTATTACTGAGAAAGATTCAAAAGAATTATACCATCAAATCAATAATGTTTATCAAAAGGTTAAAATTTAGCCTGATCAAAATAAATTATGTTTAAATGTAACAAAAACATTTTATAAGATCTTTCAACTAAAAGAAAAAGACTATGCAGGTTCAGTCGATATTGCTTGTGCACGCGATGTTACGCTGTTGGGCGTCTTATTTGATACCACTTTGACTTTTGGGGCTCATATCAACTTGCTTTGTGCACGTCTGCGGGGAGTTGCGATTTATGTCTAAACATTGCAGTCAACATGTACTTTTAAATTTATACTATGCCAATTTTTATTCGCAATTACGTTACGGGTATTATAATATGGGGTAGTGGTAACTGGCAGCGCGTTCTTGTGCTGCAAAAGTGTGCGTCAGAGTGTTATCAGGCACAGTTTTTCGAGAATTGTGTAGAGATGCGTTTAAAAAATCGAAAATTTTAACTGCGCCTTCAATATATATTCTAGAATTATGCTCATACATTTATATATACAAATCGTTTTTTGAAAAATTTGAATTACTCCATGAGTTCCCTATACGGTTTAAACATATTTTATATCCTGGCTCATATAGAACTGCAAAATATGGAAAATCCATTTTTAGTGTTAGCTGTAGACTCTACAATGCGCTTTCCTACGAGATAAAATCTGCAAGCACTATTAAACAATTTAAACGTAAATTAAAAGATTTGTTAATTGTCAAATGTAGCACGCTGAATGAATTCTTTTCCTAATTTTTGTGACTACGCCTTTTCCTTTTTTTTTGTTTTGTTTATGTAGACATGTATTTTTTGTATGTAATTTTTTTATATATACATACATAATGTATTTGACGACATTCGTATTTTGCCGTGTTTACGTTTTATACGTTATTATTTTTGTTATTTTTTCTGTACGCTGGCAGTACAAATATTTATACACCTTTTTGCTATTTTCATATGCTGCCGCATTTGTATAGGTGTGCAGTGAAAACGAATAACTTTTTTACCTACCCTACTCCTAATTTTTTTATCACGAAAAATTGGAAAATTGGAAATAAACACCGGAAACTTTTTTTTCAACTGAAACAACGAAAAATAATATTTAAATTTTAAGAGAGGTCTTTGGTGCTAATAGAAATAATTTATACTTTTATATAATAAACTAAGCATCGAAACGTCTTTGTAAAAGTAAAATGAAATAGTAAATAAATGCCGCTACCCAAGAAGTTTTTAAAATAAAAAAAAAAGATTATATACAAATCAAACACGGAAAACAAAACCAAACCATTAATTTATACTTTGTTAGTTAAAAATCGGTGGTTAGTGGAAAACACAAAAGGTTAAAACGATGTTGATTTGGTAAGTAAATGATTTTCTATGATTGTTAATCATAAAAATATAATACAGCAGCCTCGCAATTATGTGAATACTACTTCATGTGAAATGGTGAAATATATGAAATCTGATTAGTTGACATAATCGCGAGTGTTCGGTAAATAGTTCTATCAGTTTTTATTATGTTTGCGCCCATGGAACGACTTTAATTATCCCCCAGCATTCGTCAAGGAGTAAGGAAAAATCACAGCAAAAACCTTAGTTTGGGAAGATTTTGGGAGGAAGTCCCAGATCTGGTTAATGATAGCCGGCAAATTACTATTATCCTTCTGAGTGCTGAAGAAGCAGCCTGCACGTTACCTTAATTCCGACAGCCGTGCCGTCTTCACGAATATATACTATACAGGTAACATATCGATACTTTTTAGGTAAACTCTTTTGGACTGGGATATTTCTAAGTGTGTGGTTTAAAAACTGTTATAGGAACTCACGAACAATCAACGTTTCTCGTGGCCACAGGAAGAATGCTCATTTAAAGTTAGTAACAGTTATCTGGTTTCGATTGGTATCGAAGCCAGGTAACCAACATAGATTCAAATGAAAAGCCAGTAAGTGCCATCACGATATCGTTCACCCTAGATAGAGGGAATCACAGGTTATCTTACCAAATATAAAAATCTCGAAGAATGATAAATCTGCCAAAACAAAATAGTATAAACCATAAAAAAATACCAGGTAAGTGGACAAAATACAGTCCATATTAATTGTAGTGGTCTCATTAGTATTTCGATCTAATATGGTTTATTTTAATAGTATTTTTTTAACAAATTAGAATTCACCTTAAGGGTATGCAACCATTTATGCCCGTTAACTTTCAATGTCTCTTTTCTCTCATTCATTCATTCATTAAGTTAGGGTGGGCACCTAAAGTCCGGGCACTTGAGCTAGGTGCTCATTGTGCCATCCCTATTAAGTCTCTTATTTCCAGACGAGCAGCTTAGTGTTCTCTATAAAGCTCAGTATCTTGCCCAGTGGGAACTTGAGAACCTTCGAGGGCTCCAATAGATCTCTCCCGAAATATTTCTGCCTGAGTACCTTCAATTCCTAACATGTGCAGATTACATGTAAACTCGTTTCCTCCTGTAGTTTGCAGTGTTGTATAGATGCGTTTTCAGAGGACAGTGTCCAGTTACCAGCCCAGTAATGGTTTTAGCTTCTTTCTTGCTGTGCCTGAGTAGATTATCAGTGAATCTAGCATCCCCATCCCCTATTTGGTATTAAGTTGACCTTCAGTCGACTTCCATTTCTTTGTACTTTCTTTATCTAACCAGGGTCCAGATCTCCCTTATTGCGGAATCCTTAGTAATCCCACATACAGGCTCTAGACCCATGAAGTGTCTTTTAGAGCCCTCCTTGACTAGTTCGTCGGCTATTACATTGCCCTTTATATCCTCATATCCCGGCACCCAAATCAGAGACACCGTGTAGTCTCATGCCAGTGCATTGGGGGATTGTTTGCAGTTTCTAACTAGTTTTGACCTAGTTACGGGGTTCAAGACTGCCTCGATGACAGCCTGTTTGTCAGTCATTATATTAATTTTCCTCCTCATGTAGCCCCCTTTTGCAATTATTTCCGCACAGGCTGCAAGGGCGAATACCTCTGCCTGGAAGACCGTTGTATGTTTCCCCAGCTTTATGGATATCCTTTGATTAGGACTGGGTCCAGAAATACCAGCTCCTGTGCCTTGGCTGGATTGAATGACTCCTTTATTAAGCTTTGAAACCTGTTTTAAATAACTATAAATTAGGTTAAGTCAATGAACTATATAAAATGGTCCGCTGGCCGCCATCTTTGAATGTGGCTACGCCAGGATTGCATTTATAGAGAATTTTGCTTTTCACATCTGTTATTTCCTGTTTTTAGTAAAAAATAGTTCATAATGCGTTCTCATATTTTCTGTACTTAATAATGTTCTCCAATAGTACTTTCAAGTGACAATTAGTAAGAGCATCACAATAGGAACATAAAGGTTGTTAAAATCATCAAGATTTGCATAATTTTCCACTTTATATCTGCAAAAAGAATTGGATTTAAGCTTAATTATTTTAACTGCATTGATTTTATATAAATATTTATTGAAACGGTTCGTTTTATCATTCAATAGTATTACAGAATAATATGAAAAATGAAAGTGTCAAACGGGATATACAGTGACTTATATATAAATAAATCCCAAAACCCTAACTGTTCCTTTACTAGGTTAGGTCAGAAGGTTGTTTGATGTTTTTTTTTGTTGTGCGGCATTTCTGTACTATTGATCAGCACTATGTGATTGTTTTTAGAACGTTGCGAATTGAGTAGCCTGTCGGAATTCCATGGTAATGCTCAATGTTACCACCAGATGCTGCTTCACGTCGAAATACTTAGTTTTTCTCTATTTTTAATAGTACGTGTTTGTTTATGAGGTATCTTAAACTTTATTTTTACAGAAATACTTACAATTATTGCCAATTGTACTATGAAAACCTTGTTTCGTTTTTATTCGTTTCGCGAAACAATTAAAGCGTTTAATTTCGTTGTTTTTCAAAAAGATTCTTTACCTTCAAACTATAATTCATCCCTAATAGCTAAATTTAAATTTGCCGCAATTATTCTTAGTAACTTCAACTTTGAAACATAAAATTACCCACCATTTTATACACACATCAATAGTTATTTTAATGCCTTTACGTTGAAATAAAATGGTAAGGGAAACTTAAATTTGGTTATTAGGGATTTCGAAAGGATACATTGAAAAAATATTTTTTCTCGATTATTTGCGTGATTTCAAAAATTGAGTATGCAAAAAATAGGAAACCGGCGCGGCGATACACTATCAAATTACTCTTAACTAAACGCAAAATTGGAAATAAACCTTCATATTAAATTTCGAAAACCTTTCCTGCGGGTAAATATCTACTCCGCTTTTTTGCATAAATTACGTAACTCGAGAATTTGCCCCGGGGCATTTCCGGCACATATTTCGAAAAAGGTTTTGACAACACAAGCTCACACTCACCCAATAGAGACATACTTGACGTTTTAGCTAAATTTATGCCGCGTGGCCTCACATCAAAGGGTTTCATAAATTCCCTAAATGTAGCATTTTCAGTTTGACGATGTGGGGAAGGCCGCTCGCCCAACTTATCCCGTTTAAATTGAATCTTCCGCTAAATTTCCCCTTTCCATATTAAACGCCGGATAGATGGATGCTAATTGAATGTATATCAGATTTACATATTATAAGACGCTTAAACTTACCGTTGTTACGTATAAGCGAATTTTTTACATGGAATAACGGGAAATTTCACCTAGCGCGGATAGGTAATTACGATTAGGTATTACTTTATCTCGACTAGATTGCTTCCGGTGGTTGAAAGCAGAACTAAATTTTTGTAGTAACCGGTAAAACTGAGATAGTATCGGAAAATGTCGGAAATTCACTGTTATTGCTACGGTTTGAGATTCGACGAAGCGATTCGTTCAAATTTTAAATGTCCGCTGAATCTATACAGAAATCATCTATGTAAACGTCCACGAAATTTCCCTTATCGAACCGGTTTTAAATTGCCTAGATATTATTGTACACTTACTGGTCGTCCTGTTAGGGAAGCCTGGATAGGTCCTATTGCCGTAAGGTCTAATTTCCCACCGCTCGATCAGATCCAGAATGGCGAGACTCAAATATTTGCACTCCTGTTGGTCCAAGCATTCCGTACATTGCGGTGCGGGCGGGCAAATTGATTCATATGGGATGTAGTCCGGTGGCCTGGGACCGACGAAAATAATGCCCCCGTTACTGGATGATGGTGGAACGGTCATTCCTGGATCCATTTCTTAAACATAAAAGTGATGCAGTAAGTAACATAAAATATGTATACGTATAAAACTTGCGATTAATGGTATAGGAATGAAGTTGTTTCAATTGCGTAAGGTGAAATTTTATATAGTTACAAATGGTAACGGTCCTAGAAAAAAAATACAGGTTGTTGTAATTTGGTGTCTTATGCATATGTACTTCTGGTACTGACTTCCCAAACAACACACAATATCCATTAGATATCCACTGCACAGCCATATAACCGCTGGACATCCAGTCCACGATAGATGTCCAGTGTTTGGGTCCTAGGGCATATTCGATGGATATTTGAAGATGTTGGTAAATTAAATTATGTGAAAAGGTTTACAAAAATGTAAATCGTCTACAAATTTGTCTTATTCTATTTCTATTTTCAATAAAGAGCATGAAATTGCGATAGCACAAATGAATATCTAATGGATATCCATGTTTTCATATAATATATACTAAGAAAATATTTTATATGTTATAAATATTGTATAACTCATAACGCTATGAATAGTGTTGCAGAACGGAGTGCTTTTGCAGTGGCGTAGGGCTCAAGACTAGAAATTAATATATATGATCTATCACTTTGCGCATTTAACCGGGGCTGATTGCTACTAACATGTCTTTCACACACATAAACATTGCATGGTAAAATGGTGATATTGCAAATAATACATTTAATAATAGCACGAGTGCATTTGTTGTCCGCCAAGTGCGCGGATCAGTTTTCTTATTTTATGGGCCTCTTTTTTAAATTAAATTAAAGTTTAAACCTTGTGCCGCCATCTAGTATTGTGAACGTCATTCACTCGAACTTCGTTTTGTCACTAATCTTGAGTACTAGCATTTTTCATTTCATCTAAAGGTAACTTTTATAGTACTTCATTTTACTAGAATATTTTGCATGTTCTTGTTCATCAATATTTAGTTTTCACATTAATTGCATTTAGTTTTGGATTTTTAACGTTCATTTGACTCATTATTATACGCATTTGCGACTGCTCCGCATGCGGTAGACGACGGCGTCTATCCGAACAGAAGATACGTGTTTATGCGATCTCCATAAATCCTTTGTTAATTCCGCATTAGTGGCTTCTTTCATTTAAGCACGTTCGTTCGCCATTGCGCCATGTCTCCATCTTAGGTCGTTGGTAAGCGTAATTTTTCTTTTGTCGAAAGCTTCCCTACAGTAATATCTGGTCGTGTTCCTTTAAATGACCTGCTTATTTAGGGCAAGATTGTCCACGTATTCCCCATCGCAACTGTACTAGCGGAATCTACAGACCAACACCAAAGCCACCTGCTCTACCTCACCTACCGGCCATCCTTAATTAAGGTACGCTCTTTTTCCATTATTGTATAGCTCTTGTAATTTGTCTTGATCAGCTAAAAACGTAACGATATCTCTTGTATTTGCCTTGATCAGCTGATAACGTAACGATAACTCTTATATTTGCTCTAATCAGCTGATAACGTAATTGTTGTTTTGTATTTTGGTAACAATTAACCAACCTTAAATATATGTTAATATTGATATAATAATCGGTATAATCATTTCGATTCAACCTTTCCCGAACCTGCGACTGGGGTTGTTATTAGCCGGTACCCCGTAACACATTCTAATGTCGGAAAGTACGTCGTCGATTCGTCAACATCAATCTAGCCTGGCAATCATACATATACTAAGGCGGTACTGCCGTGTTGAGAATAAAG
Organism: Protaetia brevitarsis; assembly: GCA_004143645.1. Classification (NCBI taxonomy): domain Eukaryota; kingdom Metazoa; phylum Arthropoda; class Insecta; order Coleoptera; family Scarabaeidae; genus Protaetia; species Protaetia brevitarsis. Next base: position 34,784 of record RXPK01004896.1, read on the forward strand.
GTCGTATCTGTTTTTTTTTTCCCGGAAGCACTGTTTTTACGACTTAGTCCAAAAACATAACAAAAACTGTAGTTACGTTTAAACTAAATGAATAAATCAGTATCCATAGCAAAAATGCAAATACGATCCTTATCCTTACTTTAGTATATTTTACAAAATAGTTGTCTATAATTAATATCAACGACTACTAAATTGTAAGACTTGAGCCTAAAATAAACTGACAGCGGTATCTTGTACTTTTAAAAATACTAAAACAAAAAAACATAAACCATAACTGAAAAAAATGCATTGCAAAATGAGGAAAAAAGATCTAATTTTAACCAAATTTTGTCTGCCAGTAGACACAAATACAAAAAAAAAAATCTTTCACTTCCGGAAGGTGGTAACGAAAAAGTCTGACTGTAATATAAGTCTGTTCATCAAATCAGTAATTAATAAGTTAGTTCTAGCGACATTTTTTGAGTATGGCATCGCCTATATGTCTTGGGATTTTTGTTATTTCTTTCCACTTACACTGTTGAAAATTTTAACACTTTTTTGGTTAATTTAATAGTCAGGAGAGGTCCACACTCTTTTCGTCTTGTTTTGTCGAAAACTATACGAGTTTAAATTTGACGAGCAAAAATAGTCAAGTATTGTCTATTGCTAAGGGGATACTATTTTGTCCAACTGACACGTGGAATTATAAAATACTTCTAGTCATACTTTATTTGATCTAGACTAGACAAATTTAATAGCTGCTTAACTAAATGAATGCGGTGTATTGGGTAATTTAACACCGTTTTCTAAACACGACGTCTTTTTAATATGCAACTCTTATTTCTTAGCGCTATCATATTCTGTCTTTAAGACGTTTTCTCAATTATGAATATACAGAACCACTCATTCAAAAGTTTTGGTTTCAATTAAACGTGCCAATTTTAAAATGATTTTTGAGAAACCATTAATAAAATTAAGTGAATGTTTATGCTATTTGACTCAAATCTGATCTAATTACGTAAATAGATGTTCCCAATACATTTTTAAGATGTTGAAATTTTTTATGCACACTGGAATTAACGTTTAATAACACAAGGTTACACTTTACAGGTCAGTACGCGTTCGGTGGTTTGCTTAGATATGTTACACAGAGAAAGAATTCACACGAAATTCTAGTAATTTCTGTTCTATTAAACACACGTAGTCAACTCTTCTGGGAAAGTTTGTAAAAATCAACACTATAATATTTGACTAGCACAAAATTAACGCCAACACCGACAATATTTTCAACAGTGTCCTTTCCTACCTACTGGAAAATACCGACAGTTTTACATAAATTAAGCACACGTTTAACTTAAGAACTAAAGCCGACATTTTCTGCAGCTTCGAAGTTTCTTAACATGACTGAAAGAATATGTTGGTGTTTTTCCATTTCTCCTTTCACGGAAGGAACGCTTTAACAAATTACCGGAAAAAAAATGTTAGTGGTAATATGATAAATCAACTGTGTGAAATTTCGTAGACGTGCTACGAGAAAGGGATACCAGTGCTGAAACCTCTTCGATATCGACAGGCGACAATCGGCGAAAAGAATTCATGAATGTTATGTAATACTACACTTAGGTCATTATTTTAAACCTAGTGCAAACCTGTGAACCTAAGTGAGTAAAACTGTACGCGTAAGTGAAATTAAAGTTTGAACCATCAAACTATAATTAGATACTTATTTCTTTGTTGACGTTGTTTTGTATGGACTATTTTGTTATTCCATAGGTCTCAATAAAGATATATTATTATTATTATTATTATTAATTCAACTTCGTCGAACTAAAATATTTTAACTAATAGAATATTATTTACATTAAAATACATTAAATACTGTATAAATGTATACCCTATCATCGGATTTCCATGGCAAAAACACGCAAACAATTAAATAAATACGGAAAATTGTCATTGTAAAAGTGAGGCGCTCCCTAAACGTTTACGTTAAACAATGCCGATGCAATCACTTCAAAGGACAAAATACCAGTGACAAATGGTAATAAGGGTGGTTTATTTTATGTTTTTAGGAAGATTGTTTATTCCACTAAACGAGCAAGTGGTTAGAACTGGGGATTTAGGGTATTGTGTTTTTCGATTTATGACCTATGGCGGGATCAGTGTGCGTTGAACGGTGTTTAGTGTCCGGAAAGGTTACAATCGTGGAGCTACACCAACGTAATTCCAATGTGTTTAATGGTTCCACCAGTTTTCAGAATTTTCGATTTTTCGACTATTGCATTTTATAAGTAGTTCATATTTTATTCAGTTGTTTTGCATTGAGTGTTCAGATGTGTCGCAGAGCGCAGCCATTTGCATATTATAACTTAGCCATATTCTTAATGGTAATTAATAAAAGAAAACACATCTTAACAGTTCGGTAATTCTAAAAAATATTTATTTAGTAATCAATTTTATTAACTTTTCAATCAATTTTGCATTAGTTATCTATCATAGATTTTTCAATATTATAAAAAAAAATGTAAAAATTTATCTTAAATTGTAAATTCAGTCAAGTAACTCAAATTTGATATTTTGTTGTTTTTTTGCAGTTAATTTAAAAAAAAAACAATGAATGCACCTGAAGAACGCGGAAAGCCGAAACCGGTAGTGCAGAGAGGAATATATAGTAATTGGGAAGTACTTTTATACACCTTTCGCTAAACTGAAACTCGTTGTTTGCGATCGTTTACCTCTCAAAGTGACTTACTTTCTCAAAATTGTAGCTTCTTGTACAGGTTTCAAACACGTTTACTTAACGTGGCATCCTGTCTTCATACCACCAAGGCGCTTTGTTTCATCTTTTGTTTCATTTTGCATTCCACGTATTTGATGACTTTTGTGGAATACGTACCATTTCGGCCTGCATTTCTCTTATTTTCTAGTTTTTAGCATTCTTCTTCTATTTGCTGCAGGCTTTTCAATTTGTTTTATTCGTTTCTATCTGGTACTTATACACTTAAAAACCGGTTTATTTAATAATACCAAATTTTGTTTAAGTTAACTAAATATTGAATTAAATATGAGAAAATAAATATTTGGTTAATTCAACCAAATTATTTGTTCATTTAACCCTTTATTTATTTGAAATAATGAAATATTTTGCTGAATTGGCTAAATTTTCATGATAAAATTGGTCTGAAATTATTTTGTTGTACTGCACAAATTGATTTTTCCGTGTAGGACCTCGCTATATTCTTTGTAATTCCCAATATTTGGGGTTTCATCAAAATACTCTACTCAGCTGTTTCATTTCTTTTTCAATATTGGCTATTAAATCCTCGTTTTTATTGTTTAGATGAGAGGGCACTCTGTGTCCATTTGGCTTGTGTTTCTTTGCAACTTGGTAAAATTTCCATAGTTCTTTGTTTTCATAGCTTTGTCCTATTGCTTTCATTTCTATATGTCCGTTTTTCTTGTCTAGATATTTTCTTAGCTATATTTCCTAATTCATTGTATCTTTCCGTATTTTCCTCAGTTGATTTATCCATGAATAGTAATCTTTAGCAATAATAAAATATCATAGGGTAAAAACTCATGTAATAGGTTCAAATGTAATTACTGGCTTACATGTTTGCATCCGAATAGCCATCTTCAGAGCCTTGTTAAAGTCGACAAAAATTTTAAAAATTGTTGCTAAGTCAAACATTTAAAAATAAAATATAATTAAAATCATAAAATGTAAAATTTTTAAAAAGTTAAACTTACACAATTATAATGTCTTTTAGGAAAAGAAATGCAGACTCTATAGTAATCTTGCTTGGTTTCGTTCCTCTATTGCTTTTTGGCAGCTTCTTGAACCAGTGCCAAAGGTATTTGGATCGCTTTGTCTATTTGGGACCTAAATAGCATAAAGAAGAGAAAAAAATAACGCAACGTAAAAAACCTTAAGCTGAATGTAAATTTAGCAAACCAATCAACAAATGTGGGCTAAGTGAAACTACTTCCTGGTAAAGAATTAACTATTCCTTTCCATAAAGAAGAATACGTACTTAACTATTTCATCAGCATAATAATAATTCTGATCAAAACTAATGACGAGTTCTACAAAAAGGGAAGGAAAAAGTAATAAGCTTCAACAACGTAGCATGTTAAATATTCCACGTTATATTTTCATAGAAATAAAACGTCGATGTGAATATCAATGAAATATTGTACCCCATTAAATCGGTTACCTCCCACATTATTTGTACCCATGTGTAAGTTCCTTCCGATATTTTAGAGAGGCCGTAATAAAAATATGAACGACTCGGCGCGATGGAAAAACGAGCAGATTCCCCTGATTTATAAGATAATAATTTCGGAGTGGGTCCATCTATCCGTCGAGGATCAACCTACTCCGGGGAATCGCTAAAGTAAATACCGCGATAAATTCGCGGAATTTATGGTCGACCTCGGCCAACTTTTTCGCTTCCGGGGAGAGTCGATCTTCAGGAGAATGTATAATTTTCGGTGGAAATGAAGCCGGTACGGACGCGAGCCATATTTCGCGCGAGCCTCCTCTTCGAGATATATCGACGTTATTTGCAAGAAGACGGAACTAACGTGTATGCGTCAGGTTTAAATCAATGAAAAATAATGCTGCCGGTGAACTGTATTCATGAATTCTTGGCAGAGATATGAAAATAGCGATGGGCGGGAGATAAAAAATTTCGAAATGTAAGAATATACAGTGTGTTCCCGGATCGACGCATAAATAGGTAAAAAAATCTGAAAATTTTTGAGTTGAAATTTCATCATTGGGGGTTTAGCCCTGCTTGGATAGAAAGTAATTTGCGCCGTACTTTTAGTTTTGAAAAATCAAGCAAGCCTTGGAAATTTACGAAAATGTAGTGTTCTCACTAATAATAATAACAACAATAATAATAATAACAGTTTATTGGCAAAGAAACAACTAATCAATTACCACAAAAAAAACAAAGAAATTAGTAATAAAATCTAGATAGTGCCAACAGGTTTAATAAATAATTTAATAAAGTTAATAAATAAATAGTTTAATAAAGTGCCTTTTTTGTAGGAAATATGACAAGATGTTATTAAGAAAAGTTATTCAGACTAATAAATTATGCAAGTATACAAAATTTAGGCAAGATCAGGTGTGCTTTGAAAATTTACAAAAAAAAAAACTCTTCACTAATAAAGGACTTTTTCTGTAGGAGACACGACGAACTGTCTGATCATTACCGGATTATATGCAAAGTGCATATGTTTTATTTTTTGCATATCTTTAATTATAGTCTATATGTAGACGTATTACAGTAATTGAAGTTAATTAGCACTAATTAGTGATTGCATATTATTGGCATATTAGCTTTTTTCTTATCCTTTCTATTAGTAAAATTCCTAGTAATTTCTAATTAGTCGACAAAACCGACAATTCTCTTAGAACGATAAACTTTACATCAGTTTCCTAATACTTTTTTCCAAGAACTGCACGTGTTTTATTCACCTAGCATAAGGGATGTGGTAAATACGTTTTTTATATTAATTCCAAATATTCATTCATTTGAATTATCTTTTTGAGCGAAATAGCATGTAATGTGTTATGTTTTTAATACTGTTGCGTACATACAATGAGTACGCGCGAACAAAATGTCTTCTTGGATTAAGCCATATGCTGAACGGTAAAGGATGGCGACAAAATATTTGTCGAGGCTGCAGTTAAACTGGTTAATTGTAATTATACTAAAAGTTTTTACAATTTGTTTTTTTAAATTCTTTAAGCTTTGATGATAAAATGACAATTGTTGTTGTAGGGTCTTCTGAGAGAAACACCTGATGATCAATACGCTTAAAACTCCATCACATATTGGGAAAATGTGAAAAAATAAAGCGATCCGCACGTGGTGCAACAGATCTTATACGTCAATGTGTAGCATGAACTTCACGAAACTTAGAACCAAGAAGAATAAATACGGATCTGTGTGGATTAACAATATACTTTTGAAATCATTTCTGCGAAAATATTGCAAACATAATATACCTGACGAAAGTACCTTACAAAAAAATATGTCGCATCTGTTACCTAGCAAACAATTAGCAGAAAGTTCAACAATTGGGTAGGGAATAATTTTATATTTATATCAGTAGAGATGTAAACTACGGATAAGTGTGGCTGTTATATGCCTATTTGTCAATAGGATTCTTCAATGAAGTATTGTAGGTAAATCATATCATTTATTTTGTAAAGAACTTCCAAAAAACAAATATGTTACAATGAGCTCAATTCGTTTTCATATTTCTTTTTACCTGGAAGTATACCTGTGAAAAAATTTACTAATGTTGTCCGATGCTGCACCATAGCATGATAAAAGCCGCGCAAAATTTTAATTTTTTTTATAGTAACACTATCATAACACTTTTTAGCTCATGGTTCAATTCGGTAGCCGAAGACATTAGGAATCAATTCCCTTTATTATGATTGGATGTAATGTCAAAAAGTATTTTAAAAGGATCTTTACCAATCCATTTTATAAAGAGCGACTTCCCGTTGTTAAGTTGCCTCCCTGAACGATTATTACGAGATGGGGTACGTGTTAGAGGCTGCATTTTTTTTCTCCATAATTTTAAGGGAATAAAAAATTAATTCTGAAATCACTCTACTCATTCTCTAGAAAATTGTAAAAAGATATAACATCACAGACTGCTAAAAACCTTTTGTATATTAAGTCAAATATCTCTGTTTCAAGTTCCATTCGTAACTAGAAACGCAGGGATTTCGCTCCTCGGAATCAGTCGAAAGTAGACGAATTTGATAATGCTATGTAGAAGGGTTAAGGGTAAACAATAGGGTTTAATTCTATAGTAACGATAAATGAAAAAAGTGATATAAATGCGGGTATTATGAAATTGAAGAAAGTTTAAGAAAATTTTGGAAGGGTGAAACAGTAAACGATTTCGTACTTTGAGTTAGTTTAGAATGATTGCAAAGTTAAAAATGCACCAATACACTGTCGATGTTGAAAAGAAGCTTTTTCTATTTCGAAAGTATGTATTTCTGTAGAAGATCAAAACTTTCTTTTTACACAAATTAATGAAAAACATAATCTAAATAGTTGTGAAAAAATTTTGTGCAATAAAGGTTAATGTTTAAATTTCTGCTGCTTATTTATTTATGTATAATAATTTGGCATAAATTGTTCGTATCTTTTGCATATATGCCCCAGGGTTATGCAAGTTTTCTCAAAAAATCGATGCAGTATATATGTCGCATCAAT
>RXPK01004897.1:0-34577 GCA_004143645.1 Protaetia brevitarsis
TATTTCTGTGTTTTTTTTTTTTTCTGTAAGATTAACCCATTGCAATTTTTGCCAAAATATATGTTGCTGTCTGGCCCATCATCGTCTCTTTTGCTAAATTTTTACCACTCTCATGTAGTTTTACTTTCTTGACTGTTAATTATCTAACTTTAAAATCCATTATTTTAATAGTAATAATATTCCAGAGAAAGAAAACAAATAGAATAGAACAGAATATATTTTATTCATCGTTCTGTTAAAAAGAACGTAGACATTGTCAATCACATTAATACAAAATGGGCACGTCATTACTAATAGCACATGTTTTAAATAATTCTCATAGAATACGAAGCTTCATGTTCCGTAACAAAAAAAGTTTTAACTTAGTTTAAGTTTTTGAAATGGAATTTGTTACTACAAGTGTTTATATCTGCTGGTAGTTTATTGAAGAATATTATTCCTTTATATGCTTTCGTACTGCGTACAGGTATACTTTTGTTTATTCCATTACGTGTCGTCATAGTGCTATATAAATAATATCTTGAAAACGACTAGGAATAAGTATATGCATCCTTTTTATACCTATCGACTGTCAATTTATTTCTGCATTGAATGGTATAATTAGGAATATAATTTTACATTTGAAAAAAAAATGAATTTCTAAGGTTCAATGTATCCGAATTGGACAATTCGATTTATGAACACTCTGTATACATATTTTAGTGGTTCTTTGACAGAATTTGGTAACGGGCAAGCCATTTTCCTTGGATTACTAAGTAAAATAACATCATTATCTTTTAATGGTTTTGGCAAAATATGTACGTTTTCGGAAAGAGAATGCCAACCGTCAAAAATTTGACAAAATCGTAAATATCTCAAAAACAGTGGAATTTAGGAATAGAGAACATTAGTGAAAATTGTGTTCAAATAATCTGTAAAATTTATTGAGGTAAGAAAAAAGTTAATTCTATTTAAAATAAGAAAATTGCTATCCACTTCCGGTATAACGGAACGTGTTTCCGGAAGTTTAAACATATTTTCACGTAATTCTTTAGTGGTTTTGTATAATTTTTTTTGTCGCATTAGCCTAGCTGCAGTAGATCGCGAGAAAAAGATGTGCGAGTGGACGAGTGGTCTGAAACACCCTGTATACTAATTTGTATAATTCTCTAAAGTTGGACGTGATCGAAAATACCTTGAATTTTAGCTGAAACTAGTCCGATTAAAAATAATGCTGTATGGGAAATTGATATTGTTTGATTTATTTACTAAATCAAAAATAGTTATAGATTATCTCCATTATATACAGATAATTTGATATCAGGCACAAAACAAACACAGAAGCAGTTTCATTTAACGTGCTTCAATACAGTTTTGTTTCTATTGGCTATAAATCATCAATTTTCAAACAATAAAATATTCACCTGAATAATATGATTTTATTTCTAACCAAAAGAATTTAAGAGTAGATTTTTAGAAAAATTATTCAAAATGAAATTTAAAAATTGTGTATTGTTAGTAAAACCATATATGCGAATTCATGCATTTAATACTGCTTATAACATTTATAAATAAGTTATCATATAGGAAATTATTAGTTTGCAACCAACTTTATACTTTATTAGCTCATAACTATAAGTAATGACCTTAAACACTCTCATATACATATCGGCCCGTGAACATTTATAAACAGGGGCTAAAGATATGTATAAAACTTCGCCGTAGTTGTCAAATGGTGTGAATCGAAAGCCACACCTACCGCCCTTCACTCCTGCATGCAGTCTCTTCAAATAAACTACAAGCAAGTGGTGGGCATAATCGCATGATCCAAATCGAAGTATCATTCATCATTCATTTATTATGGCAATATATCGTACAACCTTTTTTTTAAGTCCCAATAATCATTTCGTTTTGTACATTATTCCTATTCCTAATATAATGACCTTTTTCTTTCAAAATTTCATCAATTATGTAATTATTTTACCTGTCCCTCACTATAATCGAATCAAACGATCATTCATAATCCAAACGTCACACTCGAATTATCGAATGATGCCCTTTCCGCCATTCCATTATGCCCATCACTACTGCAAGTGACACTATTAATTTGGCACCTATTGATGAATGTAGGTTTCCGCTATTATTAGTTATTCGCACCTCGAGCTTTTATTTATTTTTTTTTTCATTTTTTTACAATCTTCTGCTTATTATAGCTATGTTCGCAGAGGAATCACAAACTAGTCAGAGCCAATCATATATCGTGAAATCAGTCAGAAAAATGTTTTGACTGATTTCAGTTGTTTGAGCCAATCGAATCGCGTCTGACTAGTTTGTGATTCCTCTGCGAATACAGCTTATATTTTGTTTTTTTTTTTAGTTCTTTCTACTTAATTTTTATTTAGTTTTCTTATAGGAATCTCTAGTTTCTTTAACATTTAGGCCCGCTTGCGTGTTAATTATTATATATTTATATTTTTGTTATAGCAACAATATAAATTATTATATATTTATAAAATTCCAATATTTCTTCCTACACTGGCATGTCTATTAAACAATCTCCAATATGGAAAAGAATAAGCAGCACTAAGTTCTGTATGTTAAAAATATTTGCAAAATGTGCACTGTAGCATGTAACATTGCAATTATTATCGGCAAAAGTGTTCCAAGTAACAGTCTCTGAAATGGTGTTTACTACGTGAAAACAGACTGTTGAATACCGAACCTGGCCAAGTCGACCGTTGAGAAGGGGTTTTGACACGTCGCACGATTCCCTTAAAAACGATTAGTACGATTTGACAACGTGTTGCTAGTATTTTAATAGTTTAGGTGGGAAGCCGCATTCACTGTGATATTGTTCTAAACCTGCATATTAGTACATATGTAATGATATGGTGTTTAGCATTCTACAAAAAGAGTATTACAAGATATTTGAAACATATGAAAAACAAAATAATTATTAGCAATAAAATTACCATAAGATAAGTGTGATGTGTTTGCTAAATTAATACTGAACAAGTATCGATTAGGAGATGCGGTAGTATAAGCAAGCAAAAATACGTCATTTCATTATATCGTATTTGTGCCTAGTTCGACATCGTGGTTTGTAGTCGGATACGTCACCACGATGTTAAACAAAGATTATTAACAAAGGGAGCAAAATAAAGTTTGGAAACGATAACGATATTATGATTTTGAGCGGACTGAATACTTATAAAAGCTGGGTACGAATGTTTTTTTTTTTTATTACACATGCACTGATAAAAAGGTTTCTTTAAATCAAAGATATATTTCTTTGCTCATATTAAAAAAAAACTATTTCTTTCAGTTAATACATATTTCTTTTAGTCCACACGAATCTCTTTCATTGAAATATCCCATTTTCAATTGAAAGAAATATGCATTAACTGAAGAAAATGGTTCTTTTAAATACGAGCAATGAAATATTTCTTTGATTTAAAGAAACCTTTTTATCTGTGTGATAATTTGCTGCAAAATTCATACAGATCGGTTTTTTGTTTTATTTTGATACAAACATTTCAAGATAGAAATTCACCGCCACATAAATAAAGTTTCATTGGTGTGTGAAAGATGGTATCTGTTAACAGCTATAAATAAATAAATGAGTAAATATGAACTCTGCAGTGGTGTCAGGCTATAACAAAATGCTTCAGTGTAAGTTCAATTCAATTATCATATTTATTTAACACTGCTGGAATAAGGGAATCTGTGTTATTTTCCTATTTCTATAAAATAAAAACTGCTTTATTTTATAGAAAGCTGTGCTTTGTTACCTGTGAATTATAGTTCACTATAATTCGCAGTAGAAAGAAAGTAAGTGCTAAATTGTTGCAAATCCCAAATTTTTAAAACTGAGGAATTTCATTAGACTGGGTACTTCCAACTAGCCACTAGGAAAACCCTAATATATCTTAGTCCAAAGTGTAATATATTTGAGATATTTTAACTTTTAGTAAATTCTGAGTTTCCGGCAAAAATTACCATTAGGTATAACGCTAAAACTTGGTTTTATGGAAATTTAATGCATATTTCCTTAAATAGAGGCAAGTAATTAAAGCCCGAAGTGAGTAAAAAAAGAAGTATAGTACTTAACGACACCGAAAATTTATAATTCTCAAGTTTGTAATATATTTTTTATCTTTTTAAATGAAACAATTCCAATTTCAAGGTTACACTGAAAACTTCCTAAATTTCTTGCAATTTAACTTAACCAGTTTTTATATTTTCTTCATTAATGTTTTTATTTGGGTACGCCAGTTTTTTTGGTTTTATATTATACAAAATATTTTTACACGTCGGAGTTTTTTTTTTTTCAAAATCATTTATAACTTTAACTTCCATATTCCTGAGTGTATAAATAATTTTGAAAAAGAAAAAGATAAAACTGCGAAATGTAAAGAATTATTTATATAATTTACACACAAAAAAAAGCTGGCATACCTAAATAAAAACATTTGATGAAGAACATTTAAAAATTTCCTTATTTTGTGCCCTTTGGAAAAGTATTTCACTTGTACCTAATAATACCAGGAAATTCAACATCAACCAGGACAAAGCAATATCCAGTATCTTAGTATATATACTAATTAATACATATATATATATATATATATATTTATTCCCACGCATATTTTGCGTCCATGCATTGCCATTACATTAAATTTTGCGTCCTCGATCTATTTGCGTCCGTATACCGGACGCAAAATAGTTCCGGCTATTAATAGAGTAAACGCTTAGAAAAAAAAAATGTCCATTCCTGCCCGTTGCGTCATGCCACCACCATTGCCAGTTCTTTCTCATATTTTTTATTCCAACCGTTAGTACCTAAGATGGAAAATAGGTGTAAGCAATAATAGTGCGTCAATGTAAGAATTCACGTATATTTAGTTTCACAGAAATGCCGATAGAGCGAAAATAATATACTTATGCCGTATATTTTTATTACATACTGCGCATTATTTTGCTTCTCTACTTGGCAACGTCGCACACATATAAAAGAATCGATGAGTTAGTGATTCTAAATCAGTTAGCATATGATGTACACTAATTTAAAAATAAAATGTTAGAAGGTTGTTTGTTCCTTTGACTAATGATACATTGTGAAGCATTTGAAACAGTATCGGTTTAGTAAGAGGTGCCCGTGATTTTGATTTTTTTATAGATGTTTTGTTTACAAAATTGTAATATTTAACAGAAATTTAAAATTTATTTAATTTATACTACCGTCTTTCTTCCAGCATTCTTTTTTTTTTTTAATACCATCTACATCATTTTTTCAGTTAGGTTTCTCCCATTAATTTATTTTAGTTCAATAAGCCAGATACTCGTCAAAACATTACAAAATCCAGTGTTTGCCACAACAACTATCTTTCAGTTATAGTAAACAAATTCTAGAAAATGGATATCATATGATAGATTCACTATTGTACTAAGTGTCGACTATGTTAGACCACCTAATAAAATCACTTAGATCATCAAAAACAACTTTAATCTGAGAAGACTTTGCAACGGGAAAGTGAAATGACTATTCTTTCTTTACCATTTTCTCAATTGATTACAGTATGTTAATATCATAAGTAATAGCACGGAAGAACTGCAAAGATTGAAGTATGGCACCTGGCGCCTCCACCAAAATAAAACATGTCATCAGTCTTGGTTATCCAATAAGTGGGGAAATCGACATTTAAAATAGATTTTCAGTTCTATTTCAAAAACTGCATTCAGCTTTGGTATCTGATTTTTAGGTGGTACTAAAGTCTGAGGATGTTCTTCATTAAAGCACACCCTTTTTACCTGTTTAATTGATATATCGACAAATGTAAATAGCAAAACATTTGTCGATTTATCAATCTAAAAGTATTAAGTGTTTTCTTTCATCGACCTCAACCGACACATAGATTAAGTTTTAGGGTTAAGATGGTGGATGATAGGTTTCACTGCAATCTTTTCAGATCTATGTGGTCACCTTTTTTCCTAGAAGACACACTCTAATTTATTAGGTCTACTATCCTTGAGAGCGCCTCTTTTTGTATTTGTTAGCTGTGGGGTCCCACGCCCATGACTAGAAACTTTGTCCTCGCCAGGTCGTGCATTACACAGTTACCTGAACTGGTGTTTTTCCTCCTCCTGACAAAATCTGCAAATAGCATCATCTGCCAGCCAATGTGTACATTGCTGTTTAGTTTGCAATGACCAGTCAGCAGACTACTAAAATTTGACATCTTGACATATTCTGTCTTTACTCAGAGGTCTTAAATTCAAGCTTTGTCCTTAGAAATTTTTGGCTGTCTCTGTCTGCCACTTTGCCACTATCTCTGACCATCATGCGTCTATCCAAGCTTTTAGTCGTAGTTATTGAGACGACTTTGTTTATACTTTGTTGTTAATTTTAATATGCTGCTTTGGTAAATTTCTGTGTGCCATTGCCACTACTTATAACCTCCAGTGAACAAGTGCTGTCTGCGTACAATACTTTGACACAAGAAAGTATTCTCACTTCTCAATGTATCGCGTTACGAGCATCTTAAGCAATCTCCACATCTTCATGCTTGATCGACGATAAGCAAGCACTGCTGCACGATAATCATTACATAAACGCTTTGAGTTAAATGACGACGGGGTAGAGCAACGTAGGTTATGATGCTGTTAATAAATAAATAAATTGCGATTTGTAATGCAAAAGAAGACAACTCTGACGAAGACTAACAAGTCTGCTGAAAGATCATCGCTCCCTTATTTCTCATTTATCGAGTCGTTGCAATATGGTGATGCAGATCGGTACCCCTGATTTAGGGCGCTTCACACAGTCCCAAATTACTTAGACCATACTCGTAAGAACGCTTAAGTGTAGGTGGTTGATTTCTCTGACCAAGATGAATTGCAGCAACCCAGCCACTACAACGTTTATCTCTGCAAGCTACCGTAACACCTCTCTAGCTCTTTACATATATGCCAGCTCTATCCGAGCCTGTTCCAGAGTGTCTGTATACGTTGAGTCGCTTCACGTGCCTTCGGTCCTCTTATCTGATTATAACTCATATTTTGAAAATGGCATGATGCATACCCACAAGAGTGCCTCCTTAATATCAATATTTTTTGTAGTCAAGCTGGCAATTACTATTGTCCTTGAGATGCGAATACTATTCCTGTATGTAAATATATACGGTGGCAATTAGAATGACTTCCAAAAGTGGGGGGACGATCTCTTGCACCGTGCACTAGACGCAGCCTTTGTACGACATGGCGTTTGACCGCCTCCGTTACTAAAATTATGGGTCACCATACTACTGCTCCGTACGTTATGCTGGGTCAATCAATAATATTTCCATTTGCACTGCTTTAAATTGTTGTGATATGATGACGAAATGCAGTGTCACATAAGAAAATTGAGATGCATAAATTTCTTGAAAATATAGTTCCGGCTCTATATCAAGATGAATTTAAAACGTTAAAAAACAAAGGAAGATTACTGTGAATGTATGAGTAAGTACATAATACAGCGGATCAAAAATTTTATTGATTTTAATTTTTATTCTTAGTATTTGTAATTAATGAAGAATTATTCGTAGAATTGTGGTGGTTTCATGTAAGTCCTACTAATGCCAAACGATTCGACCTTTTATATTTTTAGAAGAAAAAAAAAACCTTAATTATTATCTAATCATTAAAATTATTATCATAAATCTATCTACCATTGGCGTTAACATCGCTATATGCCAAATGTAATTAGGACAACACACCATATTAATATTCAAATGAAAATATTATGAGATCTTGATAAATGTGCATTTTGTTAAAGCAGATTTTTTGTATACTGATAAATTTAAGAACGGTAGAATTAGTGTTGCAAAAACCACAATATAAACAACGGTTAATCGATTCAGTAAAAAAGAAAAAACGGTTTAAACTTAAGGTAAAAAACCTGTTATTTTTGAAGTTAATTAATTTAAATACCTGTCTTCTGATTCAAAAATGCGAAAGTTTGCGTTTGAAAACTGGTTTGCGTTTAAATCGATTGTTGAGCACTGAATATAATATCTTCCTATTCCTTTAACACTGGCAATGTATTAATCTTAGATAAGAGTAGTGTACTTTACTTACATAAAGAGGTTCTTAATTGCTAATAGGCTTCGCACCTGCGTGTATTTTTTCCGCAATTAGCCTCAAGTTAATTGCTTCCCGCCATGGCAGCTCGCCGTTCCATGAAACGCTTAAAACAACGTGGTGGGTACCTTCTTCTCCTTGTGCATAGTTACATACGCCATCTTAAGACGCTATTCATGTGATCATCTTAGCCGTACCATTTCATCGATTCGTACAGTTCTAAGCTGTATTGTTTGCTAATGCTGATGATGCTCATTATCCCTTGTTTGTTTGTCTCATACCTTTCCAGTAAGCCTGGTGTTTCTTTTCGTCCACCAGTTATGCTCCGTACGCAGAGTGCGTTAATCGAGAGCGGTCAAGATCAATGAATCTATGAAGGTACTTGTATAGCATTGCGTAAGTTCGTTGCATGCTATGTCCTTATGCCCTGTATTCACACCAAAGTAACTTTATGTGTTTAGTCAGGTAGTTCAAGAATTACAAACAGTCCAAGTTAATGTTGAGGTTACTTAATAGAAACTGCTTAGAGAGGTTCGATTGTCGGATAGGATAACTGATCAGCTTGCATACCAAGTTTGGGTTTTGCTGTCAACCACACCGTTCACGATAATCTTGAAGTGTTCTCGAAAGAGAATTTGAGAGTAATTGTATCACTGCCATTTAAAAAATACGTTGTGTTATTTATTCTGACATTCCCTAGGAGTTCCCATTCTTGCCCCCATTAATGTAAATAAGAGAGTAGATTTGACATGGTTTCCATAGTAGATTTATGCAGCTCCAGTGATGCACAAGCAAGTAATCTTCGTCTCTTTGCGAGTTAATAATCGTACTTGCGTGGTCTTTGTCACCAAAATCAGGATCCATAGTAACAAAAAGCTTACAAGATGTCAATCTCAAATGTTTCCGAATGTTCTAAGGGTTTTCATCCATACTCATTAAAGTTTAGGTGGGCACTTACGTCGGGGCACTTGAGCTAGGTGCTCATTGTACCATCCCCATCCAATTAATTTCTTATTCTATCGAGCAGCTTGTGTTGCTCTATAAAGCCCAGTATCTTGCCCCTGGAAACTTGAGAACTTCGAGGCTCCAATAGACTCTCCCGAAATATTTCTGCCTGAGTACCTTCAGTTCCTCACATGTCAGATTACATGTAAACTCGTGTCCTCCCTGTAGTTCGCATCTTCATACACATGGTTCGTTACTCGGCCTGTGTTGTAATAGAGTTTTTGCAGGAGACAATGGTCCAGCTACCCGCCCAGTAATGGTTTTAACTTCTTATTATGCACCTGAGTAGGTTATCAGAGAAACTAACATCCCATTCCTATCAGGCTTTGATATATAGTTGACCTTCAGTCGAACTCCATTTCTTATACTTTCTTTATCTAACCAGTCCAGATCTCCTTTTGCGGAATTCTTAGTAATTCCACATAACGGGCTCTGAACCATGAAGTGTCTCTTAGAGCTCAACTCGCTAGTTCGTCGCTATTACATTACACTTAACATCCTCATGTTCGACACCCAAATCAGAGACACCGTGTAGTCTCGTGCCAGTGCATGAGAATTGTTTGCAGTCCCGAACTAGTTTGACCTAGTTATGTGGGTTCGAGAATGCCTATAACAGCCGGCTTCAGTCATCTATATGAACTTTTCCTCTCATGTAAGCACCCTTTTTGCAATCATTTCTGCACAGTATGCAAGAGCGATACCTCTGCCTGGAGACTGCTTGTATGTTCCTCAGCTTATGGATATCCTTTGATTAGGACTGGGCCCAAAATACCGGCTCCTGTGCCCTGGCTGGATTTGGTACCGTCCGGAACAATGATCATTAGCAGTGCTCTCACTACGTGCCTCGTCCTGTTCGTATGGAGATTTTCACACTTTCAGTGAAGATAATTTCAGGTCCAGGCTATCCGTGGCAGTTGCAGCAAGGCCCGTCGAGCATCGGACCCAGTATAAAGTGCCCGCCCCCCTGAAGTGGGGATGTCACAGGTTGTAGTTTCAGTCTAGGGATCGCATTCATTGCCTCGCTCTCACATAAAGCTCCAACGGGAGAAGCCCACAATGGTCTCCAAAGAGGCGCCCTCTGCTGTTAACAAACCGTGAATACCCGCAAGGGTTATCATTAATGCCATAGCTATTACATTTATTTGTCATGTGGTCCATAGTTGATTCCAAGTTAGTTTCGAGTCAAGAACAATCCTAAGGATTTGGATTCTTGACGAATTGCATCTTTTCATTATGAAGAATTGGTGGCTTAGGTCACCAGCTTTCTTTTTTCGTGAAGGAAACATAGTGTAATTTTCACAGGATGACCCCTTTAGGTTTTTCTTTAACACTACCCCCTGTGGCGTTTCAAAACCCTCTGAGTACTGAAATGATGCTTGTAGAAGTTTGTAATGGAGTATATTTTCTTAAGCAGTTCTTTCATTTGCCAAATACTCCAGGAAAGTAAGTATATTTTGTTTCAAAACTTTGTTCGCAGGAAAATCAGTTCGAGGTATTAGTTCGTACCAATAATTTATATTTCCAGATAAGCATCAAAAATTGCTTTAAAACCATAATAATTAGTAAAAATAAGACTTTATTTTTTTAAACACAAACTATGTTTCTATCAGCTTTCACATACAAAAATAATTCTCAAGCATAAAAAACGTGCTAACCTAATTTTCAATTCAATTATTATCAAATTCGACCAAACCTCATACAGTGTTCTCGACTGGCGATATACACTTTATTTCGACTAAATTTGCTCCACCACGAAAGAACACAAAAATACAGTATTTATATTGACTCTATATTAAATATGCAAATAATTGCTTCTATATACGTTTATTTCGACCAACATGTGGCAACTGTGCGGACGCATATATACTTACAAGTTTATACAAAAAAATATACATCGACGCAAAATAGTTAGCAATTTGTCTGAAAATATACGCAGTGGACGCAAAAATAGATAGCAAATGTAAAGAAGCAAAAAAGTGCGTAGAATGAAAATCGTATAATTTGCATTTTAAAGCTACAGCAATAAAAAATGATCGGGTTACATTTTTTCCGGTTATATACGTCACTAAAATGCTTCTAACTACCTCCTCTGGGACGCACTACGACCGCGTTGAAAGGAAGCAAAAGTAGTTAGCGGGATGTAAATTTATATATATAGTATATATATATAGAACCGGGAAAAAATGGATTAACGCGAATCACTTTTTTATCGCTGAGGCTTAAAATGAAATTATACGATTTTTCATTCTAGCACTTTTTGGCTTCCTTACATTTCGCCTATTATTGTGCGTCCACTGTCGTATATTTTCAGCGTAGTATGTGTGCTAAGCCTATAGTTGCGGTCCGCGGTGTTATGTTTTTTTGTATAAGCTTGTGAATAATGTATGCGGTTCCGCCCACGTTGCCAAGTGTGGTGACATATACTTATATGGAAGCATATAGTATAACTTAATATAGGTCGGATAATGTCATTAAAGGTGTATTGTTGTGTTGCGTTTGCGTGCGTGGACGCAAATTAGTCGAAAAGGTGGATATCGCAGCAAGCAACTGTGTGAGGTTTGGTCGAATTTGATAACTGAATTGAATGTGATAATTAGGTTTAGCAGCGTTTTTTAATGCTTGTGAGATCTTAATTTTGTACTTTGCGCGTAAGCTGAGTAGAAACATAATGTGAAAGGGATGTTAAAGAATAAAGCGTATTATCCTGACTGTCATTTCTGGTTTTAAAGCACATTTTATGCTTATTGGGGAGATAGTATACAGAAATTATATGGTACGAAACTAAATACGCTCGAACTGATTTTCCTGCGACCAAGAGGTTTTGAAACAAAATATACTTACTTCCTGGAAGTGATTTGGCAAATGAAAGAACTGCTAAAAATATCACCAATTAATAAATTTCTTACAAGCATCATTTCAGTACCAGAGGTTTTGAAACCAACAAAGGGGTAGTGGTCAGAACAATAAAAGGTTGATCCTGTGAAAATTACACTAGTTCTTCACGAAAAAAAAGAAAGCTGGTGACTCTTAAAGCCACCAATCTTATAAGTGAAAAGATGCAATTCAGATCAAGATCAAATCCTTAGAGTGGTTCTTTGACTCGAAACTAACTTGGAATCACACTTGACCACATGACAATGATGTAATAAGCTAATGGCATTATGGGTAACCTTTGCCTGGGTAAATCACTGGTGTAATTAAAGCGAGAGGGTACCGCGGTCTTTGGAGAAGAACCAATTGTGGGGCGCTGTCCCACGTTCTGGAGTTTATTAGAGCGGAGCAAGTGAACTGCGGATCCCTAGACTGAAGCCAACACCTGTGACAGACAACTTCAGGTGGAGGGCAACATTTAATACCTACGAGCACATGTCTGACGGGCCTTGCTGGAAATGGCCGAGGACAGCAATGGACCTGAATATCTATCACTGAAAGCGTGAAATCTCCATACTGAAAGAGACCAAGGCACGTGTGAGAGCACTGCTAGATGTGCATTGGTTCAAGCGGACGGATCCAATCGCAGCAGGCCGGAGCCGGTATTTGTGTGGCCAGTCCTAATCAAAGGATATCCATAAGCCGTGAGGAAACATACACATCTTTCGTAGCAGTAGGTGATCGCCCTTGCAAATGTGCAGAACTGATTGCAAAAGGGGAACATGAGGGAGGAAAATTAATATATGACTGACAGCGCAGGCTGTCATAGGCATTCTCGACCATCATATACTAGTCAAACTAGTTCGGGACTGCAAACAATCTCTCATGCACTGGCAACGAGACAACAAGGGTGTTCTGATTTGGTGCCGGAACATGAGGAGATAGGGCACGAATCGCCGATGAAATTACAAGGCGGGCGTCTAAGAGACACTTCATTGGTCAGAGCGTATGTGGAATTATCTAAGAGATTCCGCAAAGGGAATCTGGACCTGGTAGATAAGAGAAGTACAAGAAAATGGAGGTCGTACTGAAGGTCATCTATATACAAAGCCCCTGCATAGGGAATGAGATGTTGTTTCTCTGGATAACTTACTCAGTGCAAGTAAGAAAGAATTAAACATTACTGGGCGGGTAGCTGGGCACTGTCTCCTCAAACATTTATACAAACAGGGGTAAACGAACCGTGGTGTGAAGAATGCGATACGGAGGAACGGAATTTATCATGTAATGCTGCACATGTGAGGAACTGAGGTACTCAGGCAGAAATATTTCGGGAGGATCCAATGGAGCCTCGAAGGTTCTCAAGTTTCCAGTGGGAATGATACTGGGCTTTAAGAGAAAATCCAAGCGCTGCTCGAGTAGAAATAAGAGAATTAATAGGGATGGGTAATGAGCACCTAGCTGTCAGTCCGGAACGTAAGTGCCCTAATTTAGATGATGAATGAAAACCTAGAACATTCGAAAACATCGAGATTTGACATATGTGTACGAGCCTTTGTTAACTATGATCGCCTGAGTTGTGGTGGACAAAGACACGGCAGAGGAAGACGATTATTAAACTCGCATCGAGACGAAGATGTAGCTGTCTTGTTGCATCACTGCCTGCATAAATCTACTCTGGAAACCATGTCAAATCTACTCTCTATATTACATTAATGGGGTGGCACAGAATGGAAAGTCCGAGGATGTCAATAAGCATAAGCACAACCGTATTGTTTTAAATGGGCAGTGATACGATTATCTCAAAAATCTCTTCGCACAAACCGTTCAGAGATTATCGTGTAACGGGGATGGCTGACAGCAAAACCCAAGGAATTGGTACGGCAAGCGTGATAGTATCCTACGACATCGGAACGGTCTAAGCAGTATTCTAATTAAGTAACTCAAATTAACTTGGGAACTGCTTGTAATCTTGACTATGACTAAACACAATAAAGTTAGCTTGGTGTGAATACAGGGCATAAGGACATAGGCATGCCAACGAATTCCAGATGCTAAAGGATTCTTCCATAAAGATTGCATTGATCTGATCCCAGCTCTCGAGGGATAAATACTGCGATTACGGTGCAGTAATGAGTGGACCGAAAAGGAACACCAGGCTACTGAACAGTAAATAGGACAAACCAACAAGAGGGATTAATAGGCAATCATCCAGGCATTTGTAGCAAACGATATCATTGAACGGTACCGAATCGAGTAACATGTACGGCTGCAAGATAGTATCCCATAGAAATAAGCGTTTAAGAGAATGGCGTATTAGACTATGCAAGAAGGAGAAAGGTGGCACGGTTGTTTTGGCGTGCGTTGGGTCAGTTGATAGGGCAGAGACGTAAATTGCGGGTAAGCAATCAACTTGAAGGCTAATTGTTCGAAAAAAGTCACACAGGCGCGAAGCCTGTAAAGGCAATTAAAACCTCTTTATGTAAGAATACACTAACTCGTATCTAGGATGAATACCATGCAGTGTTAAGGAATAGGACGGATGAATCTATATTCAGTGCTCATAACCGAAATTTTGAAACCAAAACCAGTTTTCAAACGCAAATCCTCTCTTTGAAATCAGAAGGCAGGTATTTTAATTAATTAACTTCAAAAAATCACAGTTTTTTACCTTAGTTGTAAAACGTTTATTTTTTTTTTTTACTGAAAATGCGTTAGACCGTTTTGATATCTGGTGATTTTTGCACAACTAATATCTACGTCTTAAAATTTATCAGTATACAAAAAATCTGCTTAACAAAAATTGCAGCTTCATATAAGATATCATAAGTACTTTCATTTGAAATTATTGTATATGTTGTGTTGTCAGTAGATTAATTGCCATAATACGACTGTGTATACGCCTAGGTCAGAAGATATAAATAATAAATTTTTACTGTGATTATATTAAAGGTATTTTTATTTTATAAAAATATAAAGTCAAATCGTTTGCAATTATGTAGGATTTACATGAAACAGATCATTCTACCGAATCAACTTCTTCCAAATAATTAAAATGACTACGAATAAAATTAAAAATCATAAAAATTTGTATCCCTATTAGGTATACTCTACATTAACAGTATTTTCTAGCTGTTTGTTTTACGGTAATTACTTGGATATAGAGCGGACATAATATGTTCAAGAAATCTCATGCATGATATATTTTCCTTATTGTAAATTGCTTAGGACATATATCCAACACGTTTAAAAGCAGTGCAATTGAACATTATGATTTAGACCGATACGTACGGAGCAGTAGTAAGGGTGACCAAAATGTAGTAACGGAGGCGGTAAGCAAGGTCGTACAAGGCTAGGTCTTAAGTGGCACGGTGAATGAGATGATCCCACCTGTATGGAAGTCTCTATCTGCCACCGCTATTTTTACAAGGAAATGATAGGCATCTCAGCAACAAAAGTAAAATGGCAAGGTTGACTACAAAGCTAATTGAAAACTAAGGAGGCACTCTTTGTGGGGATGCCATGCGATGCATGTTTAAAATATCAGATTTAATACAGATAAAGGGGCGAAGGCACCCGTTTAGAGCGACTCGAACGGTATAACAGACACCTCTGGAACAGGCTACGGCATAGGACGGAATAATGTAAAAGCTAGCGAGGCTGTTACGTAGCTTCAGTAGAGATACAACGTGTAGTTAGGCTGAGGTTGCCGCAATTCATCATTGTGTCGAGAAATCGAACACCCTACACTTAAGGCGTTCGTTACGTAAGTGCTGAGTCTAAGGTAATTTGGGACTGTGAGCGCCCTAAATAGGTGAGGTACGAATCTGCATCAGCATAGGTTCCACCATCGAAATGAGGAGAAATAAGAGAGCGGATGATTCTTTCCAGGCAAGACTTGTTAAGGTCCTTCGTCAGAGTTGGTCCTCTCTGTGGCATTACCAAATCGCAAATTTTATCTAATCTCATACCCAGCATGACTAAACTCACAGGGGCTCATATACACGTCAGTCTATTCAAACTTTAAAAGTCGTTCTAAATAATGATTTCATCGTGCAGCAGTGCCATGTCCTTATCGTCGATCAAGCATGAAAGATGTAGTAGGCAGATTGCTGGAAGTATGCTCGTAACAGTGATAAATTTGAGAAGATGAGAACTACTTCTTGATGTGTACAAGTAATTGTAACGGCAGGTACAGCACTTGTCAATATGACGTTTATAAGTATGTGGCAACTGTGCGAACACAGAATATACATAAACAGCATATTAAAAAATTATACAATTGAGATATGTAATAAAAAAAAAAGCAACTCTCTCAATAAACTACAGACTAAAAGCTAGGAACTAGACGCATGATGAGTTCCAGAGAATATGGCAAAGTGGCAGGACAGAGACAGGCAAAAAAATTTCTAAGAACAAAGGCGTGAATTTGCTAAGAGACCTACTGAGTAAAGACAGGAATATTCAGATGTCAAAATGGTAGTAGGTCTGCTGATGGTCATTGAAACTAAACAGGCATATGACAACATTAGCCTGGCAGATGATGCATATTTGCAGATTTTGTCAAGAGGAGAAATAACACCAGTTCATGTACTGTAGTAATGCGACGACTGGCGAGGACAAAGTTTCTAGTCATGGGGCGTGGAGAACCCACAGCTAACAATACAAAAAGAGGCGCTCTCAAGGATAGTAGACCTAATTAAATTAGAGTGTGTCTTCTAGGAAAAAAGGTGACACATAGATCTGAAAAGATTGCAGTGAAACTCTATCCATCACCATCTTAACCTAACCAACTTAATCTATGTGTCGGTTGAGGTCGATGATAGAAAACACCTTAATACCTGTTTAATTGATATATCGACAAATGTTTGCTATTTACATTTGTCGATATATAATTAAACAGGTAAAAAAGTGATGTGCTTTAATGAAGAAGCATCCTCAAGACTTTAGTACATCCTAGAAATCAGATACCTAAGCTGAATGCAAGTTTTTGAATATTTTGAACTGAAAATCTATTTTAAATGTCGATTCCCCACTTATTGGATAAGCAAGACTATTGACATGTTTTATTTTGGTGGAGGCGCCAGGTGCCATACTTCAATTCTTTGCAGTTCTTCCGTGCTATATTATGATATACAATTGTAATCAATTGAGAAATTGTAAAGAAAGAATAGTCGATTTCACTTCCCGTGTGGCAAAGTCTTCTCAGATTAAAGTTTTTTTTGATTCTAATTGATTTATTTAGGTGGTCTAATACATAGTCGACACTTTAGTACAATAGTGAAATCTATCATATGATATCCATTTTCTAGAATTTGTTTACTATACTGAAAGATAGTTGTTGTGGCCAAACTGGATTTGTAATTGTTTTGGGAGATATCCTTGGCTTATTGAAACTAAAATAAATTAATGGGAAAACTAACTGAAAAATTATGTAGAGGTATCAAAAAAAAAAAAAAAAATGCTGGAAGAGAACGGTAGTATAAATTAAATAATTTTAAATTTCTGGTAAATATTACAATTTTGTAAAGAAAACATCTATAAAAAAATCAAAATCACGGGCACCTCTTACTAAACCGATACTTTTCAAATGCTTCACAATGTATTCATTAGTCAAGGAAAAGAAACACTTTCTAACATTTTTTTTTACATTGTGTATACATATTATGCCTACTGATTTACAATCACTAACCTCATGGATTCTTCTATATGTGTGCGACCGTTGCCAAGTAGAAGGAAGCAAAATAATGCGCGTATGTAATAAAAATATACGTGCATAAGTATATTTATTTCGCTCTAGTCGGCATTTCTGTGAACTAAATTATCGTGAATTTTACATATGACGCACTATTTTGCTTCCACCTATTTCCATCTTAGGTACTAAACGGGTTGGAATAAAAATATGAGAAAAAAAACTGGTCAATGGTGGTGGCATGACAAGCGGGCACGTACGGACAATTTTTTTTTCTTAGCGGTTTACCTCGATTAATAAGGCCGGAACTATTTTGCGTCCGGTATATGGGACGCAAAATAGTCGAGGACGCAAATGTAATGTAAAATGGCAATGTATATATATATATATAGTATGTGGTATATATATATATATATATATATAAATTTGTTTAAAACAGCATACACAGACAAAACCAGTATGTGTTCCCAACGTTCCCAACCAAAAGATACGTTGTCAGACCACTATGGTGGTCTGACAACGTTTTCCTGTTAGATATGGCACTATTATACGCCATCTAGATACAATAGCCTGAAAATCTCAATATCAGAAATTGGTCCGGTTTTGGTCTTCCTAGGTACACTATATACGCTTAGTTCATCAGTTTGTAGAGAAGGTAGCGCTACTGTCGTTTATGTATAATACAGAAATGAATTCTAACGATTTGTCAGACCATGCAAAATGCTTACTGCGTTATGAAACCAAAAATGTGACAACATTGTAAATATCTATTTTTTTTAGGTTATAGGTACTATTTACTTATAATATTCGATTCGCGGTATTATTAACGTTGGAACTAAAGTTATGTTTAACTTGTTGAATATTTAGTTTTATAAAATAAGTTGAGATAAGTTTAATATTCTTTTATCTTTAAATGGAAGAAGCTACATTAAACTTTTAGCGCGCCTCTGGTTGTTCGAAAGATTAAAAATGCTCCCAAAATATATATATTGGATTATAGGTGTATAATTATTATTAGGATTTTGAATCATCAAATAATTTCAAATTGTTGTATTTTGTTTCAACTTTATAAATAGCAGGAAAAAAGTAAAACTAATATTCAGTAAGTAAAATTTTAAGAACTGGGAAAAAATAGTGATTTTAATGGAATAATTAATAGAAAGTAACATTATTACCCAAAACATATTTTGCTTACTTTTTTTTTACATGAAACATTCTTTTATATTTCCATTATTCGTTGGTTGCGTTTCGGTATGTATTGTATACTTAAGGTTTTTATGCGCGTACTCAGTCGGATTCTACAAACAAATTGGGGTTCTCTTTCACAAATCATAGCATTCATTTCTTTGAGGAATAACTATTTTTCACATGCTTCTTGAAATATTTCAGCACGGCTCTTTTTGATTTTTTCGCCATCTCATACGCTTGATTTTTTTTGGCCTAATTTATGTTTACATTGTTTTACGCATACATTTTCACAGATATTTCTAGAATATTAAAACACTTAAATGATGTTCGATTTTACGTTTTATTAGAGAAATATTAAATCAAAACGCAAAATAAACAGAATTAAATAATCAGCGTTTTCTTTTCATCATAGTATTCAATGATAACAGTCTATAATTATATTACTTAATTAATTATAAAAATATTCTTACATGCATATTAAAAGTATCTAAGTCATCTTGCTTCATTTAAAAAAGTTGAATATTATATCACGTGTTTTATTATTTATATTATTTATTTCTAAATCTAAATTTATATATATTTATTTTCTAATCAGAAGATTCAGATGAGAAATGGAAGAGTATATACTCAGTACCACTCGAATAATTATAACAAAAATACTCCAAAACTGTGGTACTGGTAGTTGTAACAGCTCCTAGACCCTCACCACAAACTGCAAACTGGACATACGTTTGATAGCAAAGCTATCATCATCAGCAGAAATACTGAACTGTTCAAAAGAGTTCAGTGTATCTGCTGATGATGATTGCTTTGCTATTGAAACGTACGTCCAGTTTAGTGCAGTTTGTGGTGAGGGGTCTACTGGAATAATTATCATTATCATCAAAGTCATCGATGTTATTTTTATATGTTTCTGAACATTCATGAATTGTAGGCTCAGTTGCTGGAAAATGATTTTTTTTTTTTCTATTTATAAGGTTGACATTATATAATTATACATAATACGAAATGAAATATAAAAAAAAAATATTTTACGCTGAATAGCACTAACCTCACACATCTATTAAATGCAAGGTGGTATATATAACTTTTCAACAATCTAAACAATACATAATAACAGAATATTTTTCCGAATTATTGTTAAATACAAAAGCAGAATTAACGACAAAAAAAAATAATATTTGCATTTAACTTTCAATGAAATCGTAATGACAGAATTTCCATTTCTTGAGAACACTATAGTTTAAACTATTTTTATATGATTACTACAAGTTAATGTAATCTGTATATATCCAAATCACAAGAAATATCTGTTATGTATAGAGTTGGGCA
Source organism: Protaetia brevitarsis (assembly GCA_004143645.1). Lineage (NCBI taxonomy): Eukaryota > Metazoa > Arthropoda > Insecta > Coleoptera > Scarabaeidae > Protaetia > Protaetia brevitarsis. The sequence goes on from RXPK01004897.1 coordinate 20,189, forward strand.
ACTGTCCGGCGGAGCAGAAACGTATTGCGACGCGGGCCTCAAATAATGTAATATAAATAAATCAGATCAATCGTATTATTGTAATTTAGTATGTATTTAGAAAACATAAGTCATATTAATAGAGTTGTGCAAATTTTCCTTGGGGACAAGATTGGAGAAAGCGGCCGAACAAACGGGCCACCTTCCGATGCATTCGCATTTTATATCACTAGATATTTAGATAAATAAAAAAAATACATTTTATAAGAAAAACAGGCACTGCTGTTTCTGACTTGCAACTATACGGTTCATCTGCTTTATTGGAGTACATGAGTTTGAGCGCACGTTCTGAATACGTACCTGCCGCGCCGGAAGATTTGCCCAACTCTAGTTATGTATCTTCTAACGACTCATTCCCCCGTGTAGTTTACTCACACTACACATACGCACATTCATCCACACAATTAATTCCATACAAGTTCAAAAATAGGACCGTTACCAGTACGACACATACAACAATGTAAATATGATATTCTGTATTTTCTCCTTTATAGTTCTATATTTCGAAGTTAAATAAAAAGATTAAATTACGTACACGAAATTAAATTTAAAAAAATTTAATGTTATTTAACGTTTCCCCTATATACACAACAATATCATGGCATTAAATGTTAACTGTATTCCAGAAATAATTAATAAGAAAAATAGATAAAACAAAATTCTGACTTTCCGTCGCTATCTTTATCATTATTCGATGTATTTGCTAATTGAACTAGCATCCTTCAGACTCATGTTTATCAATCAACTTAAATCTGGTATATTAATTTAAATCGCATCAGTCTACCGGTTTGCGTGTACACCACCTAACAATCTGATTATATGCACTTGCAGAAACTCATCGTATACAAAATTGTTCCTTGAAGCATGGCAACACCGCGTGGTCTGACAAAATCGTGTAGGAATCTCAAAAATATACACTAATGGTTCAAAAAGGCGGTTAAGCGTTCTTGGTGTGATAACAACTGTTAGATTTAGCATTTTTGTTTAAATAATTTTTTTTTACCCCTCTTAAGTTGCTTAAGAAGTTATATTTTCATTTTTAATGTATTTCATGTTTATACACCTCTAAAGTAGCTGATTACACATGGTCTGTGGTTTGCCTGTCTAATATGCATGGACTGATTACGTCGATTGAATCAATATATATATATATATATAATATATATATATATATATATATATAGGAATTCAAAGAAAAATACTGTTAAGAATTTCTTCCACAGAATATGGTTTAGCCTTAGTGACGTTTCGGGCCCTAAATTTATTTGGCCCTTCTTCAGACCTGTTTACAATAAATGATTTATGTACCAAGTAACATTGATTAGTAATAGTTGAAGATTACTTACCTTCGGCAAAAAAGAGGAACAAATATTTGTAATTCTTGGCAAAAACATCTAATCAGTACAATTTCCGGCTTAAATTAAAATTACCATCTCACTTCTTCTCCACACCATTAGTTATCACAAATTTGAAATTAAAACTATTGTAAATGGGACAAGGGACAACACTTTAAAACATTGTTAATTGTTAAAAAAATATTAAATAAAGATATTGTCGAGGATGCATGGCGTTCATTTTGTATGTGCAATATTTCTTTTTTTTGTTGTTAAATTTAAATAGAAGAATATAGAAATCAGACATATTGTGATTTGTGAGAATCACAGGAAAGAGAGCAACTGTGACGAGACCAGACTAGAAATACAGGGGTAATAAATGAAATCGGAACTGAAACTAAGTAGTTGTATTGAACCTAATGTTAAAGTTTTGTAAAAGATGTTTATACGGTTTTAGTGAGGTGGTGGACTGTTCTTTTGGTCATTTATATTTGTTCTTAGTTTTAGATAGCAGAGATTTTCTAGAAAGATTCTTTTATAATAATTGTTTTCAATGAAAATAAAATTTTACATGATCAAAATCTGCTGTGTGTTTTAATTGATCTATATGTGTGGCAAGTGCACATTTCTTGGGCTTCAAACGGCTGTCACTACGGTGCTGTGTACAGCGCTCGCGCCATCTTTGAACGGTTTGCCCAATGTATACTCTCGAACAGTTTTCACAGCTAACCGCATAAACAATATGCGTTGTTTTGTATTAAAGGCAAAGGGGTCTTTAATTTGGAGAAAATTGTCTGACATTCAAAAGCTGATGTAAAAAGCAATAAGTAATATTGAAATTTTGAAAAATTTTCTTTATGTTAGAAATAATTGAGGTATAGTATTTAAAGATTTGTATTGTAATCCGACTTCGTCGTTATTACTCTGTGTCGGCTGTTGTTGGTTCCCAAATACGGCTATTATAGTTGTTATTGCAGAGAATAAGTATGTCTGCAACAAGATGTCGCGGGATAACCGTCACATACGAGAATGTCTTCCAATGCTAAAGATCCGTTTGACATTGGTTTCATGGAAATTTTCTCAACTCTATTTTTCAACGCAAATACAAGGTTTATTTTGTATTTCATGGGCAGTTAGATTCGTAATTGAGATATCTGTTAGAATGATGGTTTGTATGTACAGGCCAATCTTTATTTGTTGGTTATGGTTAAAATAAGAGTGTCTAAAAAAGGTAAGCGTCATTTTGTTCCTTTTTATGGTGAACCTTTAGATTGTGGTTGAAGTTGTTTAATAATGTTAATGTTGTATTCTAGTTGATCTCGGGGCAGAGAGCAGCGAGATCATCCACGGTACTGGTACAGAAAACAAAGTTGTAGGGTACTTGAGATGTAAGATTTTTAAGGACCGTGTTCATCACAACATCTGCTACGATTGGAGAAAGTGGACTGCCCATAGGTGTCCCATGTATTTGTAAGTAAAATTTGTTATCGTAGAGCAAGTAAACTGATTGAAATACCCATTTAAGTAATTCTACAAATTGTGTTTTAGGAATGGGTGTGGTTAAGTTCGATCAAACTCCAATTGTTCGACAACTCTATGAAAGGTCAACCGGAATGTTTGTGAAAGACTAACAACATCAAAGGAGACTAAAATGTGATCCTCTGGAAGTGTAAGACCATTGGACTTTGTTAGCAAAGAAGAAAGAATCTTGTACTCTGAATTCATTGTACTCGGCAAATGATTTCTTCAAAATGTTAGCCAGGAACTTGGCCAAAACTTAGAAATGATGTCCACGTTACTAACAATAAGGTCGTAAGTGGATTATTTCTTTATGTTCTGGGGATCCCATTCCCAACTTACCAAGAACTATCGCTACAGCTACGTGATCATCTCCATATATATATCTATAATATATATTATATAATTTGAATTTCTTTTTTCTTTGGTCGTAGCGGCTTAATGTAAAATTAAGTAAATAAAACTTTCTTTTTTACGTTTTCGACAAATATATTTGTATTAATCATAAAAAATCTGCAAAGAAATTTATTACATAAGAAGAAGGCAATAAAGAAAATGTGTATATAATACGGTTACAAATGGTGAATGTTTAAAGTTATATACTTACAGAAATGTCAATAATAAAATTAGGCCGAAAATGTTTAAGTTAAATTTTGAAACAAGGTATTACATATTTGAAGAACATTATTTTAAAAGATAGAAATGAATTACTTTGTAAGTAATATGTTAGATTTTAAATTACTATGTTTGTTTTCGTTGTTTACATGATGAGAGTTTATCAAGTAATGCTTAAATATACGAAAACATATTGCCGTTCCTGTTCAACAACGTATATTTAAACATTACTTGTAAAAACTCTCATCATGTAAACAACGAAAACAAACATAGTAATTTAAAATCTACACATATTACTTACAAGTAATCATTTCTATCTTTTAAAATAATGTTTCTTCAAATATGTAATACCTTGTTCAAAATTTAACTTAACATGTTTCGGCCAATTTTATTATTGACAATTTACTGTAAGTATATAACTTTAAAACATTCACCATTTGTAACCGTATTATTAACACATTTCTTTATTGCCTCTTCTTTAATGTAATAAATTCTTTGGCAAATTTTTTATGATTAAGACAAATAGTATTTGTCGAAACGTAAAAAGAAAGTTTATTTTAGCTTAATTCTTACATTAAGCTCTACGACAACAAAAAAGAATTCAAAATTAAATATTTCGCGGCCAAGACACAAATACGTATATAATATATTATATATATATTTATAATTATATATAATATATATATATATATATAAATATATTTATCCCACGCCACTATTTTGCCGTCCATACATTGCCATTTTACATTACATTTTGCGTCCTCGACTATTTTGCGTCCGTTATACCGGACGCAAATAAGTTCGGCTTATGTAATCGAGTAAACCGCTTAAGAAAAAAAAATTGTCCGTGCGTGCCCGTTGGTCATGCCAACACATTGCCAGGTTTTTTTCTCATATTTTTATTCCAACGCCGTTTAGTACCTAAGATGGAAAATAGGTGGAAGCAAAATAGTGCGTCATATGTAAATTCACGTATAATTTAGTTCACAGAAATGCCGATAGAGCGAAAATATATACGTACCGTATATTTTTTATTACATACCGCGCATTATTTTGCTTCCTTCTACTTGGCAACGTCGCACACATATAGAAGAATCGATGAGGTTAGTGATGTAAATCAGTAGGCATATGTATGACACAATTTAAAAAAAAAATGTTAAAAGTGTTTCTTTTTCTTTGAACTAATGATACGTTGTGAAGCATTTGAAAAGATATCGTTTTAGTTAAGAGGTGCCGTGATGTTTAATTTTTTTATAGATGTTTTCTTTACAAAATGTAATATTTACAGAAAATTTAAAATTATTATTTATTACTACCGTTCTCTTCCAGCATTTCTTTTTTTTTTTGATACATCTACATAATTTTTCAGTTAGGTATAATTTTATTTTTTATTAATAATTAATTTTAGTTCAATAAGCAAGGATATCCCAAAACAATACAAAATCCAGTTTGGCCACAACAACTATCTTTCAGTTATAGTAAACAAATTCTAGAAAATGGATATCATATGATAAGAGTTCACTATTGTACTAAAAGTGTCGACTATGTATAGACCACCTAATAAATCCAATTATAATAAAAAAACAACTTTAATCTGAGAAGATTTGCCACACGGGAAAGTGAAATCGACTATTCTTTCTTTACAATTTCTCAATTGATTACAGTATGGTATATCATATGTAATAGCACGGAAGAATTGCAAAGTGTGAATATGGCACCTGCGCGCCTCCACCAAAATAAAACATGTAATAGTCTTCTTATCCAATAAGTGGGAAATCGACATTTAAATAGATTTTCAGTTCAAATATTCAAAAATTGCATTCAGCTTAGGTATCTGATTTCTAGGATGGTACTAAAGTCTGAGGATGCTTCTTCATTTAAAGCAACACTTGTTTACCTGTTTAATTTGATATATCGACAAATGTAAATAGCAAACATTTTGTCGATATATCAATTAAACAGTTATTAAGTGTTTTCTTTCATCGACCTCAACCGACACATAGATTAGTTGGGTTAGGGTTAAGATGGTGGATGGATAGTTCACTGCAATCTTTCAGATCTATGTGGTCACCTTTTTTCCTAGAAGACACACTCTAATTTAATTAGGTCTACTATCCTTGAGAGGCCTCTTTTGTGTATTTGTTAGCTGTGGGGTTTTCCACGCCATGACTAGAAAACCTTGTCTCTGCCAGGTCGTCGCATACCACAGTACATGAACTGGTGTTTTTTTCCTCCTCCTGAAAAATCTGCAAAATAGCATCATCTGCCAGGCCAATGTTGTACAATATGCCTGTTTAGTTTGCAATGACCAGTCAGCAGACTACTACCATTTTGACATCGTTGACATATTCCTGCTTTACTCAGTAGGTCTCTAGCAAATTCAAGCCCTTTGTTCTTTAGAAATTTTTTTGCCTGTTCTCTGTCCTGGCCACTTTTGGCCACTATTCTCTGGACTCATCATGCGTCTAGTTCCTAGCTTTTAGTCTGTAGTTTTAGTTGAGACGACATTTGTTATGTTTTATACATATCTCAATTGTTAATTTTAGTATGCTGTTTATGTATATTCTGTGTCGCACAGTTGCCACATACTATAAAACGTCATATTGACAGATGCATGTATCTGCCGTTACAATTACTGTTGACAGCATCAAAAGAAAGTAGTTCTCATCTTCTCAATGTTATCGCTGTTACGAGCATACTTCCAACGCAATCTGCCCACTAACATCTTTCATGCTTGATCGACGATAAGAACATGCACTGCTGACGATGAAATGCATTACTTATAAACGACCTGAAGTTTGAAATAGACGACGGGGTATATGAGACCCTGTAGGTTTATCATGCTGGTTATAAATAAATAAATTTGCGATTTGGTAATGCAAAAGAAGGACCAACTCTGACGAAGACCTTAACAAGTCTTCGCCTGGAAAGATCATCCGCTCTCTCTATTTTCCTCATTTTCGAGTGGTTGGGAACCTATGCTGATGCAAAATCGGTACCCACCTGATTTTAGGGCGCTTACACAGTCCCAAATTAGCCTTAGACTCAGCACTTACGTAACGAACGCCTTAAGTGTAGGGTGTTCGATTTCCTCTGACACAATGATGAATTGCAGGCAACCTCAGCCTAACTACACCGTTGTATCTCTGCTGAAGCTTATCGTAACAGCCTCTCTAGGCTTCTTTACATATATTCCAGCTCCTATGCCGTAGCCTGTTCCAGAGGTGTCTGTATACCGTTTCGAGTCGCTCTCACCGGGTGCCCTTTCGGTCCTCTTATCTGGTATTATAATCTGATATTTTGAAACATGGCATCGCATGGCATCCCCACAAAGAGTGCCTCCTTAAGTTTATTCAATAGTTTTTGGTAGTCAACGCTGTGCAATTTACTTATGTTGCTTGAGTATGCTATATACTATTCTTGTATGTAAATATTAGCGGTGGCAGATTAGAATGACTTCCATTACAGTGGTGGGGATCGATCTCATTGCACCGTGCCACTTAAAGACGCTAGCCTTTGTACGACACTTGGCGTTTTGACCCCTCCGGTTTACTACAATTTTGGTCACTATACTACTGCTCCGTACGTTATGCTGGGTCTATAATCATAATGATTTCCATTTGCACTGCTTTTAAACGTTGTTGTGATATATAGTGCGAAATGGCAGTTCGTAATAAGAAAAAATATGAGATGCATGAGATTTCTTGAAAAATATATGTCCGGCTCTATATCAAGATATAATTTAACACGTTATAAACAAACAAAAGGAAAGATTACTGTTAATGTATGAGTATGTACCTAATACAGCGGATACAAAATTTATTGATTTTTAATTTTTTTATTTCTGTAGTCATTTGTAATTAATTGAAGAAGTTGATTCGGTAGAATTTTGTGGCTGGTTTCATGTAAAGTCCTACATAATGCCAAACGATTCGATCTTTTATATTTTATAAAATAAAAAATACCTTAATTAATTATCTAATCATTAAAATTTATTATTATAATATCTTTCTGGACCTATGGCGTATACAACATCGTTATTATGGCCAAATGTTAATGTACTGGACAACACACACATATACTAAATAATTTCAAATAAAAATATTATGATATCATGATTTGAATGTGCAATTTTTGTTAAAGCAGATTTTTTTGTATACTGATAAATTTTAAGAACGGTAGATATTAGTGTTGCAAAAATCACCAGATATCAAAAACCGGTTAATCGATTTTCAGTAAAAAAAAAAAAATGGTTTTACAACTTAAGGTAAGAAAACCGTGTGTATTTTTGAAGTTAATTAAGTTATAAATACCTGTCTTCTGATTTAAAATGGATTTTGGTTTTTGAAAAACTGGTTTTGGTTTCAAAATCGGATTGATTTGAGCACTGAATATAGATCATCTTCTATTCCTTAACACTGCATTGTATTATTCATTAGATACGAGTAAGTTTTCTTTTACATAAAGAGTGTAATGCCTTAACTAGCCTTCGCAGCCTGTGGTATTTTTCCGGCAGATTAGCCTCAAGTTGATTGCTTCCCGCAATGGTAGTCTCTGCCGTTCCAATGAAACGCATTCAAAAACAACGTGTGGGCTACCTTCTTCTCTTGTTGCTAGTCTACATACAGGTTCATCTTTAAAGACGCTTATGTATGTGGATACTATCTTAGGCAGCCGTACCATGTTCATCGATTCGGTACCGTTCTACTAGCTGTATTCGGTTGCTAAATCCTGGATGATTGCCTCATTATCCCTTTGTTGTGTTTGTCCTCATACTGTTCCAGTAACCTGGTGTTTCTTTTCGTCCATCAGTTACTGCATCGCGTATCGCAATATTGGTTATCTCGAGAGTTGGGTCAATCAATGAATTTATGGAAGAGTCCTTGTTAGCATTCGCAAGTTCGTTGCATGCTATGTCCTTATGCCCTGGTTATTCACAACAAAAGTAACTTATTGTGTTAGTCAGTAGTTCAAGATTTACCAAGCAGTTCCAAGTTAGTTTGTGAGGTTACTTAAGAGATAACTGCTTTAGAGGTTCGAATTGTCAGATAGGATCTGATCAGCTTTGCATACAATTTTGGGTTTTGCTGTCCAACCATACCGTTCACGATAATCTTGAAGGGTTTGTCGAAGGAGATTTTGAGAGTAAATTGTTATCACTGACCATTAAAAAATACGGTTGTGTTATGTATTCTGACATCCCTAGAGTTTCCATTACTTGCCAACCATTAATGTAAATAAAGAGAGTAGATTTGACATGGTTTCCATAGTAGATTTATGCAGCTGCAGTGATGCACAGCAAGCTAATCTTCGTCTCTTGCGAGTTAATAATCGTCTTCCTCTGCGTGTCTTTGTCCACCAAAATCAGGGATCCATAGGTAACAAAAGGCTTACAAGATGTCAATCTGATGTTTTTTCGAATTGTTCTAAGGGTTTTCATTCATTCATTAAAGTTAGTTGATGGCACTTACTGTCGGGCACTTGAGCTAGGTGCTCATTGTACCATCCCTATTAATCCCTTATTTCTACTCGAGCAGCTTGGTGTTCTCTATAAAGCCAGTATCTTGCCCATGGAACTTGAGAACTTCGGGCTCCAATAGATTCTCCCGAAATATTTCTGCTGAGTACCTTCAGTTCTCACATGGTGCAGAATTACATGTAAAACTCGTTTCCTCCTGTATTCGCATCTACTTCAACACCACGGTTGCTTACCCGGCCTGTGTTGTATAGATGTTTTTGCAGGAGACAAGTGTCCAGCTATCCAGCCCAGTAAATGGTTTAACTTCTTTCTATGCACCTGAAAGGTTATCAGAGAAACTAACATCCCCATTCCATAAGGGCTTTGGTATAATTGACCTTCAGTAGACCTCCATTTCTTTGTACTTTCTTTATTAACAGAGTCCAGATCTCCCTTTTTTTCGGAATTCTTAGTAATTCCACATACGACGCTCTGAACGCCATGAAGTGTCTCTTAGAGCCTCAATCGGCCTAGTTCGTCGGCTATTACACTGCCATTTACATCCTCATGTTCCGACTCCAAATCAGAGACACCGTGTATTTCGTGCCAGTGCATGAGAGATTGTTTGCAGTCCGAACTAGAGTTTGACTAGTTATAGTGGGTTCGAGATGCCGTTAATGACAGCTGGCTGTCAGTCATTATATTAATTTCCCTCCTCATGTAGCCCACTTTTTGCAATCATTCTATGCACAGATTGCAAGGCGAATACCTCTGCCTGGAGAATGTTGTATGTTTCTCAGGCTTAGGATATCATTTGATTAGGACTGGGCCCAAACATACCGCTCCTGTGCGGCTGGATATTGATCCGTCCGTGAACCCAATTAAGCATTAGCAGTGCTCTCACTACGTGCCTGGTCTCTGTTCGTAATGGAGATTTTCACTTTTCAGTGAAGATAATTCAGGTGCCATGCTATCCGTGGCATTTGCAGCAAGGCCCGTCGAGCATCGTACCCGTAGTATAAATGTCCTCCCACCCTGAAGTTGGGATGTCACAGGTTGTTGGCTTCAGTCTAGGGATCGCATTCATTGCCTCCGCTCTCCATAAAGTCCAACGGAGGGAGCCCACAATGGTCTCAACAGAGGGGTCGCTCTGTTGTTAATTACACAGTGATACCCGCAGGGTTATCATTAATAGCCATTACTATTACATTAATTTGTCATGTGGTCAAAGTGTGATTCAAGTTAGTTTGCGAGTCAAGAACAACTCCTAAGGATTTGGATTCTTGACTGAATTGCATCGTTTTCAATTAGAAGAGTAGTGGCTTTAGGTCACCCATCTTTCTTTTTTCGTGAAGCAACTAGTGTAATTTTCACAGGATCAACCTTTAGGTTTTTCTCTTACAACTACCCCTTGTCGGTTTCAAAAACCTCTGAGTACTGAAATGATGCTTGTAAGAAGTTTGTTAATTGGTGATATTTTCTTAGCAGTTCTTCATTTGCCAAATACTTCCAGAAAGTAAGTATATTTGTTTAAAACTTTGGTGAGCAGGAAATCAGTTCCGAAGTTTAGTTGTACAATATATTTATATTTTCCAGATAAGCATAAAATGTGCTTTAAAACCATAATAATTAGTACTAAATAAGATTTTTTTTTTAACACTCACATTATGTTTCTATCAGCTTTCACATACAAAATAATCTCAAGCATTAAAAAACGGTGCTAAACTACATTTTCATTCAATTAGTTTCAAATTCGCCAAACCTCATACAGTGTTCTCGACTGGCGATATACACTTTATTTCGACTAATTTGCGTCCACCACGAACGAACCAAAAATACAGTTTTATATTGATCTATATAATAGCGCTATATTGCTTCCTAATGTTACGTTATATTTCGACCAACATGTGGCAACGTGCGGACGCATTATACTTACAAGTTATACAAAAATGATACATCGGACCAAAATAGTAGCAATTTGTCTGAAAATATACGCAGTGGACGCAAAGATAGGCAAAATGTAGGAAGCAAAAAAGTGCGTAGAATGAAAATCGTATAATTTCATTTAAAAGCTACAGCAATAAAAAAGTGATCGGCGTTATCATTTTTTCCCGCGGTTCAATATACGTCACTAAAATGCTTCTAACTAAGCTCTTCCTGGGACGACACTACGACCGCGTTTGAAAGGAAGCAAAATAGTTAGCGGGGTAATATATATATAGATATATATATATATTATATATATATATATATATATATTGATATAATATAATTTATATCAAATCAGTAGCTAATTTTCCGTTTTAATTTCTATATATATAGATACATATATATATATATAATCAACGCCTATTTGCGTCATGAGCGCCATTTTACATTACTTTTGGTCGTTACGGACGCAAAATGTTTAGGCCTATAATCGAGTAACCGCTAAGAAAAAAAATCTCCATCAGCCGTTGTCACCGCACACATTGCAGGTTTTTTTTCTCATATTTTTATCCCGTTTAGTAATCTAAATGAAATAGGAAAGCAAAAAGTGCGCATATGTAAAATAGGAATAATTTAAGTTCAAGAAATGCGATAGAGCCAAAATAATATACTTATGCCGTATATTTCATTACATAACGCGCATATTTTGCTTCCTTCTACTTGCACGGTGCACACGATAGAAGAACGATGAGGTAGTGGTGTAATAGAGGCATGCAGAACAATTTTAAAAAATCGTTAGAAGTGTTTCTTTCATTTGTCTAATGAATACATTGGGAAGCATTTGAAAGGTCTTTTTAGTAAGGATGTCGTGACATTGATTTTTATAGATGTTTTCATTAGAAATGTATATTTACCAGAATTGATAATTGTTTAACTTTGCTACCGGTTCTCTCCAGCATTCTTTTTTTAATAACTCTACAATCATTTCAGTTATGTTTTCCATGATTTAATTTAGTTCAATAGAATGTCATGGATTTTTACATTATTGTTTTTTTTGTTAGATTAAAATTACAAAAATCAAATTTAGCCACCGAATATTTAATTTACAGTAAACAATTTCAGAAAAGGGATATCGTATGACAAAATGACTCTTGTACTAAAGTATCGCGATGAAACACCAATAACAGATCATTAAGAAAAACAAACTTCAATCGAGAAACTTTGCCAACGGGAATGAAATCGGATACTTGTTTACAATTTTCTCCATTGATTATGGATGGTATGCATAAGGTAGACGAAGAACTGCAAAGGTTGAATATAACCTGGCGTCACCAAATAAATATGTCTGGTCTTGCTTATCAATAATGGGTAATCACTTTAAATAGATTTCATTAAATATTCAACTGCATTAGCTTGGATATCTGATTCTAGATGCTAACTCTGGGATGCTTTCATTAAGCACACACTTTTAACCTTTGCTATCTACATTTCTCGATACATCAATTACATACTAAAGTGTCTGCATCGACTCATGATAATAGGTAGTTGGGTTAGGGTTAAGGTGGCGACGGACAGGTTTCACGCAACCTTTTCAGATCTATGGCGGTCACGTTTTTTCTGAGACGTACTCTAATTTTGCTCTCTTAATTAGGTTAATGGGTTTTTTTTACTCCGCCGACAAAATATGCAAATAGCATCATCTCCAGCAAAGTAGACATATGCTGTTTAATTTCAATGACAGCAGCAACTACTAACCGTTTGAAAGTCTCTGTTTATTAGTATGTTCTAGAAAAAAACCTTTGTTCCTTAGAATACTTTGTGTCCTCTCCTGGTCATTTTGCCACTATTCCGACTCATCATGGTTTAGTTCCTACTTTTAGTCTGTAGGTTTAGATGAGAGGAATTTATTATATTTTATATTATTATTATATTGTTTAGATATTCATTGTTATTTTTATATGCTGTTTATGATATGTATTGACACCTAGGTTTATCAGTTGGTCATATTCATTCATCATTCATTAAGGTTAGGTGGCATAATGTCCGGGCACTTCAGCTAGGTGCTCATTGTCCATCCCTATTAATTCTCTATTTCACTTGAGCAGCTTGGTGTTCTCTATAAAGCGAGTATCTTGCCCAGTGAGAATTGAAACTTCGAGGGCTCTCCGAAATATTTCTGCCTAGTACCTCGGTTCCTACAGTGAGATTACATTAACCATGTTCCTCCTGTAGTGCATTTCTACACCACGGTTCGTTACCGTTTGTGTTGTAAGAGTTTTTCAGGGGACAGTGTCGTTAAACCAGTAAGTTGTTTTAATTCTTTTATTGCGGCATGAGTAGGTTATCAAGAGAAACTACATTCATACCCTATAGCGCTTTGGTAATGGAGTTGACTTATGACTCATTTTTTGTAGTTTTTTCCTGACAAGATCCAGATTCCTTTTTGCGGAATCCTAGTAACATACGGGCTCTGGAGCATGAAAGTCTAGAGCTTCTTGCTAGTTCATCGGTATTACGTTGCCTTTAAATCCATCGTCCGCGGCACCCAAATCAGAGATACGTGTAAGTCTCGTGGCAGTGCATTGAGGGATTGTTGCAGCTCTAACTAGTTTTGACCTAGTTACGGGATTCGAGCGGTTAATGACTGGCTGTCAAGTCATTTATTTTACAATATTATGTACCCCTTTGCAATCATTTCTGCGCAGGTGCAAGGGGAATACCTCTGCTGGAACGTTGGTATGTTTCCCAGGCTTATTAACCCTTTGATTAGGACTGAGCCCACAAATACCGCTCCTGTCCCCTGGCTGGATTTGGATCATCCGTGTCCCAGTTTTTCGTTAGCAACTGATCTCTACTACGTGCCGGTCTCTTTTTCGATATGGAGATTTTCACCTTTTCAGTGAAGATAATTTCGGGTGACATGCTGTCCGTGGGCATTTGCAGCATGGCCGTCCAGCATCGTGCCGTATATAATGTGTTCCTCCACCCTGAAGTTGGGATGCCACAGGTTGTGTGCCTTCAGTCTAAGACCATTCATTGCATCAGTTTTTACATAAAGTCCGGCGGGGAGAGGCACAATGGCCTCAAAGAGCGATTAATTGACCAGTGGAATACCCAGCATGCCTGTCTCTGGACAAGGGTAGCAGTTGGGCACTGCGGAGGACAGACTACTGGTCCGTATGTTATCGGCTGTCTTATCACGGCGAGTATATAGCCAATGGATCACCCTCGGCTTTAATCCCCAGGCTTGCTAACAACTCTCTGCAGCGCCAGAAATAGTCGCATAGCCCTGGTCGTAGTTTTGACTAAGTGATTTTTTCCAGCTCAGTTTCGCATCGAGGGTAACACCCAGATCTTTACTTCCTGGTTAATTGTAACGTCTGCCAAGACGTCTAACGCGTCTAGTCTGCGTTTCCTCATGTTGGTGAAAGCAACCAGCTTTGTTTTTGTGTTAATAGAGTCCGTGAAGGCACATTCGCCCATGATTCACATAGCG
>RXPK01004898.1:0-30797 GCA_004143645.1 Protaetia brevitarsis
ATGACAAAAGCAAAGAGTAACAAATTGATTTTAACAAATGTTGCAAAAATAAATAATTTCAAATATAGTTGAAAATAACAACATAACGTTGTTTTAACAAACTACTTTAATTGAACGAGGAAGTAAAAATAAAGGTTTTAAAACAAGTTAACAAGCCACTTCCGTACAACCGGATGCGTTAGATTATTAAAAATACTTTAGTTCAATAGCCCAGTCGGCTTTGTATACTGCGACATTTTCGAATTTTTCCAATGTGTACTACTGTTTTTTTTATGAACAGTGCGTGAAATGACTTTTTTTTTTCACCACGTTTTTCTGTATTATTTTTATAGTAATAAATAATAATACTTTATGGCCGTGGTTTTTAAGAAAACAGTGACATTGTCATAAGGAGAAGTCAAATTAATAAACAAATATAAAAATACAAAATAAGTAACTAGGTAAAAGTTAAGGTAAGTGGTAGTAAACATTGCATAGTGTGAAGAAAAGGGTAACACTGTTCACGATAAGAAGAACATTTTGATAAATTGTACAACTAAAAGTACGTAATACATGTCCAGTTGTAAGCCTTCAATAGATACGCCTTTTATAATTATCAACGGTTTATAGAAAAAAGACATGTCAATACTACACACTTACCAGCAAAATGAGCAAGTGTGTAACCGTCCGCTTTTATTATTAATAGCATTATCTTCAGTCGGCTAAAGAGTGGAATACTATACTGATGCCTTTTTAATAAGGTATGATTAAATCTTAAAAGTATCTAAGGTATTACAACGTTAGGAGAATGTGAATTTTTATTTGTAAAGACTAGTATGAAGTTTGTACATTAGTATATACAAGGGCACCATATTTTAATTTAAAAATAAAGTGTGCCAAACTACAGCACTTGCCCCGGTTACACACTTACCTGACTTACCTTATATAAAATGAACACTAATGGTGTTAACATGTCAAATTGTTATCGAAAATATTCCTCCACAGTGTAGCATGTGTGTGTCAGTAGATATTTCTTAAGTTCTCTTTAATTGAGTTTTTGAAGGGAGCGATTTTATATATTCTGGCATTTGGTTGTATATATAGTGGCCGATAAGTATGCTAGATTCATAAAATTGGTTATGAGCTTGAATATTTAATTCTGGCAGCCCCCTGTGTCGTCATGACCGTTAAATATATCACGATTTTTAGCAAATTCGATCTTATTATCTTTATAAAACATTAAGACTTCATAAATAAAGCACGTTTGCAAGTTTAGAGCACGAGCGAAGCGAGCGAGAATAATATCAAACTATTTAATTATGTTGCAAATCACGTTTTCTTGTCAATAACACACAACAACAAAAAAATAACGTACAAATGTTTTAAACCCTTAAATTAGTTAATAAAGTCACCTAAATTGATTGTATTACAAGAAATCGCCACCCTTCCACATATACTCCCAAGATTGCAGAAATAGCCAATGAACCGAGGAGCTTTGCCTCACAAATCAAAAATGATGTATAACGAAAATTTATCATTGCATCGCATTGGTGATAGTTTTTTAAATTTAAATTCGAGATAATAACTGTATGAAATTGTGCACGAAGTGTTTTGCCGAATTAGACCACTCGCTTCTCTCGTGCTCTAAATATTTCGTTTCACAGCGAAAATCACGTAAAAAACTATCGTTTATGTATAAGGTAAAATATTAATGTGGGTACAGTCTGAAGATGGAATTTGTTTTATTTCGGAAGTGCAACAACTACGATGTGATGCAATTAACCAAGCAAGCAATGATACCAAATAGTTAAAATACTAATGATTATTCAAAATGAAAAAATTAGACTAAATACAAATAATCAGACAAATTCAAACTAAAGCCGTCAGAACATATACAGACTGTAATACATAATACACGTTAAAATACCAGAGAAAATGGCCAAATGAACAATATATTTAGCATTTTATATAATGGCAACTATATTTTTGAATAACTACGATTAAATAGTTATTCGTTATTAATCTGCCATGCATAAAAGTGAATAAGTAAGTTTTCTAACACTGTATTAATGTCTCAAGTACTAAAAATATTAGCAAGCATAAATATTCATACAAAATTAAAAATATATCTACAACTAATAAATCAGTTATTTGCATACTATTAGTTAGTGTATAATAGCACTAGTAGGCAAAAGTAAAACAATTAAAGAAAATGGTCAGTGAGTGAGGCAACTACTAAATTTTGTATCGTTGGTGTTCGGGTACAATCGACAAGAATCGACAGCACTTCTAGAGCATGTGGTTTATGGGTTATGTTGTGCTGCTCCTCTGGTTCAGTGTCCTGGTTCGTACAGTGTTTATTTGGCTTAGGAAGGTGCTGCTAGCTACCATTCATTAAACTAAATTCGTGGAAGTGACAAAGTGAAAACAATTAACCTGCAGTGACAGTGCACAGGTTGTGTTGCAGTATCTTTTACGCTAAGTTGTAAGTTATATTTTTAAAAGAACGGTAGCCTTATTTTTTAGAGTATTTAATGCTTCTAACATTTTATAGAATATAGCAATATGTTTTGCATGTAAAATGTACAACCGAATACAATAAAGTATGTTATTGTTTAAATGTAGCAGTTTTATTAATTTACGCACCCTCAATAATTTAATACTAAAAATATATAAAAACATTATAGCACGATGGCTGCTGATGATATATTAGTCCTTTTGAGGTGAATAAACAACTATTATTCAACTTATTCTAAACTACCTACAGTCTGTAAGTAATTAACTAGATTTTATTCTGTATTTGATCTGAAGAGGGTATTCCTCTAGATCAAATACATGAATATGAAAATCATCATACAAAATCAGTTACAAAACTATACAATAAATAATTTTTGTAGTACGTGTTATTCGACCACAATATCATAGTTTATCAGATAATAATAAAGGTAAGAAGCCAGTAGTAAGACAAAGCATTCACTATAAGTAATATAGATATTACACCACATACAGAAGCTAAGTAACTAATACTAGCAAAACAAACAGTAACTCCAAATAATGCAAAACATTAGAATAAATGATGTTTTTCATTTATCAGAAAACTAAAGTTATTCAGTCCAGTCATCATTGTTAGAAACACGACTTTACCTGCTGCAACTGCTTTGATCATTTGTCACATATACAAATGATTTTTTTAGTTGCCAATACTAAATTTTCACTTACGGTTAGTAAACATTTTTCTCAGTGTACAAAGTGATTGCTGATCAGGAAAAATTAGCATATTTTCCGCACGCCAAATTTACTTGCTCGTACTGTAATAAGTGTATGTATCATATAAACCGTTTTAGAATGTAGATTTTACGTTTCGGTAAAACTTAACCAAATTTCACGCTGAGTTAATTCATAAAAATAGTATAGGATCTCTTTTTGGTATTAATTTCTACATGCGATGTTTTTCTGTGTACGAATAAGAATAAAAAGATTGGTGAATTTAGTTGAATAAACCCTTCAAACAGTAACCTTTAAGACACGATAATAAAGAAGTAAGAGGCGTAAAATTTATTTTAACAAATGTTCAAAAATGCAAATATTTCAAATATAGTTGAAAAAATAATATAGTTGAAAAATGAATTTTCCAATGTATACTTTTTCATATATCGATCGATGCAGTTCGTCGTGAGACAACCTGTATATTATTTAAATACCCATATAGTTTGGTTACCTGTGTTGGGTATTACTCTATTACTAATGAAAAGCTATTTTCAACATATTTGTAATCACGTAATAAAACCCGTACAGCAATAGGTTTTTTTTTTTATGAAACAGTGCGTGAAATGACCTTTTTTCGTGTTTAGAGCACGAGCGAAGCGAGCGAGAATAATATCAAACTATTTATTTATGGCAAATCACGTTTTCTTGCCAATAACACACAACAACAAAAAATTAACGCATAAATGTTTTAAACCCTTAAATTAGTTAATAAAGCCACCTAAATTGATTGTAATTACAAGAAATCGCCACCCTCCCACATATACTCCCAAGATTGCAGAAATAGCCAATGAACCAAGGAGTTATTGCCTCACAAATCAAAATGAATGTATACGAAAATCTATCATTGCATCCATTTTGTGATAGTTTCTTTATCTGTAATTCGTAGATAAAATATTGTATAAAATTGTGCGCAAAGTGCTTTTTACGAATTAGACCACTCGCTTCTCTCGTGCTCTAAATATTTCGTTTTACGCTGAAAATCACGTAAAAAACATCAGTTTTATGTGATAGTAGGTAAAATATAATGTGGGTACAGTCTTGAAGATAGATTTATTATTTCGAAGTGCACACAAGTGTTATGCAATTAACAATCAAGTAAGATACTAAATAGTTTTAGAAAACTAATTGATTATTCAAAATGATTTAAATAACTAGAAATAGCAAGAACAACAAATAGAATATCAAATTTGCAAACAAAAGGACGTCAGAACGTATGACCAGAGTGTATATAGCTGTTTAAATGTACAAAGTGATCGTTGATCAGGAAAAAAATAGTATATTTTCCGCACGCCAAATTTACTTGCTCGTACTGTAATAAGTGTATATACCATACAAACCGTTTTAGAATGTAGATTTTACGTTTCGGTAAAACTTAACCAAATTTCACGCTGAGTTAATTCATAAAAATAGTATAGGATCTCTTTTAGTATTAATTTCTACATGCGATGTTTTTCTGTTATTCGTACACAGAATAAAAAAAAATGGGTGAATTAAGTTGAATAAATCCTTCACACAGTAACCTTTAAGACACGATAATGTGTCTAGTGCAACATCGCCTTTAAAGTGACCGCAAATTTATGAGTTGCGCTTCTCATCCTATCCCGCGTTAATGGTGACATATTACTCAAAATAATGGAAGTAATTTATCAAGAGAGACAGCGAATTATACCACCCCATAAAGAGCCTCTCTGTTAAGGCAAATTTCCAGGAGCATAGACGAGCGTTGAAAAATTAAGATTTCGTCTTTTTGTCTTTATTATAAGAGAGGAACGAGACAGTCTCGACAGCTCAGCCTCGAAGTTCGGTTTTTGTTGTTCGATAGTGATGTGACGTCATATTATCGTCCGGGGGGACAAATGCAATTATTCTCCCCGCTTTTCCTATTTCCGTCTATTGAATGATTCATTGTGGTATTGGCGGACGTAGGTAAATCGTAAATTGATTGTATGAATGCATTTTCGGCCGGATGGTTATTTAATCTGTATATACATATATGTGCGTTTGTCAAAACAGAAAGTCGAAGTTAAATATGTATGATTACATTACGTAGAATTAGAATTAATTGGGTACATGGTATATAGCTACAAGTACGTAAATATGTATGTAAGTAAGTACGTAAATATGTACAGTTAAGGAATGAAGTACCTGGACAGTTCTCTAATATGTAGGCAACACAATTCACAGTTAGTTTCATGCTCGCTTAATTTCATGCTAGACTTAGAATTATTTTTATTTCTAAAACAATTTATTACAGTCAATAGTAGTAAACATCTATTTTTTTACCGTTTAAAATTTAATTTAATTGAAATAAATACATTTTTTTATTTCTATGAGCCATTATGTTAAATGATAAAAGTACATTTATAGCAGTAGAATACATAAGTATACTTCAAATAGGGGAGACTGAGGTACATTTGAACATAAACTCTTTACTTGTAGGAAACAACATTTTTTACATTTTAAATTTGAATGTATATTTTATCTTATATTTTAGCATCAATTAACTGTCGATTTTTAGTAACGAATTTTATAAAGAATTTAACTAAACCCACGAAAATAATATTTTTCTAACGTGATACAATTGTTCAAATCTACCCCATATCGGGGTAGATTTGAACATTATGGGAAACTTTCAACAAACATAAAATATTTTAAATTTATATTCTATATTGGAAACGACAATAAAAACAATTAACTGTTTGATTTTCCCTTTAATATTAGAAAAATCGATCCCAAAGGTTAGAACTGACGCAGCTCTTGCAGTTCCTCCAGATAATTCTGGTGCAGGAAGCTTTAACTTGATATCTTCCTTGTCTATAATACTAATACCCTTTTTTCTGGGAAATAGAATTTCCACACATCGTCTTTTTTCTCATAAATTTTACTCTGTAACCATCTTTCACAATATCTTCAATCTGGCCCAGAAACAGTAAACGCTGTTTTTTTCGTGGCAAACTGGACTAACAAGGGAACCTCGCGAACTGTAAATCGCGATTCTAATGAAACTTCACCAGTTTGTAGACCCCATCGAGTATTACTCAAGGACACTTTCTGTTGCTGCGGAACTTCAACTTTAAGGGGTGTAATATGAATTTGAAATCTGCCCCAAATTTCGTTTATTCAAAATAACGTTTAAACGGTGAGAGATAGAAAACAAGTTTCAATGGCGGACATGCACCGTTTATACAGCTCTTTCGATTGGTAGAGCCATTTATATGTATACAGGGGAAGAGGCAAATTTGAGAATACCCTCTGTGACATAGTTCAAAGAGGTTTGAACTTCACGAGAAGATGGTGTCAATCGATGGGATTCAATGTCAGCCCCACTAAGACAACCCTAGTAGCATTTACCAGGAAAAGAAATTCAATCTTAGACCATAAAACTGGATAGGGAAAAATATAGAAGGAAAGCAGAAGTTAAATATCTAGGCCTTACCCTAGACAATAAACTCTATGGACAAACACGAATTTGAAGTAACCAACAAGGCCAAAAGAGCTCTGATGGTGTGCAGAAACTTTGCAGGAAAAAATTGGGGATGCAACCCAAAAATACTGCTTTGGATGTATACAGCGATAATGAGACCGATCATCGCCTATGCATCAGTAGCACGGAGCAAAAGAACTAATCTGGCCACCGCGAGAATTAACCTCTCGAAAATGCAAAGATTAGCATGTGTATGCATAACGGGGGCTATGAGAACCTGCCCAACAGCAGCTATTGAAGTAGTATTGGATCTTGCCCCCCTCCACATTGTAGTAGAGGGTGTAGCGAAAAGAACCGCACTAAGAATGGTCAAGGAAGGAATGATTAGGCATAGCCATAGGCATAGGCCTCAATCTCCTGACGGTGATCAAACCTGGGATATGCCCCGGGATGATATGTTAAAAAATTTTAGCTTTATGAAAGAATTCGCCATAAAGCTAAGTAACAGGAGCGAGTGGGATCATAACACCATCTTGAACTTGAATAGAAATCCATCAAATGGTACACTGATGGCTCCAAAACGGCAGAAGGAACTGGAATAGGAATATATGGGCCTAGAACTACGTATTTCGAAAGCTTGGGAAAATACCCAAGTATATTCAGCGGAAATACACGCTATTGGAAGATGTGTTCAGTTCATTATGGATAGGAACTATCGGAAGCAGGAGATTATCATCGTGTCTGATAGTCAAGCAGCCATCAAGGCGCTGAACTCATATGAAATCAGCTCCAAGATGGTTTGGGAATGCCTAGGGAAACTAAATGAGCTAGGCAAAAAAGAAATAAAGTAACCCTCCTGTGGGTTCCGGGTCACACAGGAGTGGAAGGAAACGAAATAACGGATAACCTCGCAAAAAAGGGGCTGGAATGCCTTTGTAGGGCCTGAACCCTTTTGCGGGTTAAGTAGCAGTACAATACTGAAGAAACTAAAAATGGAAATGGAGTAGAGAAAATCCAGTTACTGTGAAAATCTCCAGGGAATGAGGCAAAGTAAAATTCTTCTGGGAACTTATAACCAGAAGAGGTTTACAGAATGCATCAACCTGAGTAAGAACAATGTTCGCATATTAACAGGAATACTTTCAGGCCATTGTAGACTGAAAGGACACCTGAGTAAGCTTGGATTGGAAAAAGATTCTGAATGCATATTTTGTGAGGAACAGGATGAAACATCCATCTACCTCCTCTCAAACTACGTAGCACTGTGCAACTCGAGGGCATTGTACCTGGGAGCATGTGAAATCGAAGAGGGAGACTTACCTAGACTGGGGCCCTCTGACATCCTACACTTTCTAAAAGGAATAGGATTGGAAGGCCAGCTGTAAAGCAGCAAGAATAGGGGACACAATAGATCTTTTAGGTCGCAGTGTAACACCACCCTTCTATTACATACATACATACATGTATACAGGGTGTTACTACAATAGATTAGACAATTAGAATAAAGAAATATAAAATATAAAATATAATTTTATGAACACCCTGTATATTTTTTAAATCAGGTCTATATACAGTACTCGATTATAAATAGAGTGATTATAACCGATTTCTGAAATTCCGTTAAATAAGCACAACATATGCCGTTCCGTGCTTATTGTAACACCCTGTATATAAATAGCTCTACCAATCGAAAGAGCTGTATAAACGGTGCATGTCCGCCATTGAAACTTGTTTTCTATTTCTCACCGTTTAAAAGTTATTTTGAATAAACGAAATTTGGGCAGATTTCAAAGTCATATGCACCCCCTAAAGTTGAGGTTCCGCAGCAACAGAAAGTGTCCTTGAGTAATACTCGATGGGGTCTACGAACTGGCGACTTCCCTTTCTTTCTTCCTTTTTGTCGAACTTGATCTAGGTCTAGCTTTCGGATAAGGACGAACATTTTGAGGTGAAACCATTGTATTCAGTTTTTGAGAAATTAGTGCCATGTCATATGAATCCTTGCTGCATGCAGGCATCTTACTGTTATCTGAGATAGTTGATGACACAGACGTATCTAATGCATTAGTTGCAAATGGTCTATCAGTTACAGCTGCGCCAATGAAGTTCTCATCGCCAAATGCTAAGAAGAGATAATATTCTACCTTCTGAAAGATGAATTAAAAGCGCTGTTGACCAAAGCAGGCAATGTGTGTATTGATACAGTTTTTTCAGCATTAGTAGTTAACCAGTCATTTTGTGCTATTTTCAGTGTGGTCTTAAATGATCCCAAAACTCCAACGTCAAGCGGCTGAAGTTTGTGGGAACAATAGGGTGGAAAGGTGAATAAATGTTATGCCTTTCTTTCATGAACGTTCATGAGTATGAGGATTGGGTCATTGCTACACTTGGTATGATGAACAATATGTTTAAGAGCATCCAAAAATTGTTAATTGTTAATTGTTAATTGTTTACTATGGAATACAAAGTTTACGTAAAAATTTAAAATCGTTCCCTTAATTTTAACCTGATAGAGGCTCTTAGCTATTACTAATTATCAGATTATCGATCTCCCTTATAACAGATGTCAAAATGGTATAGTGAACCCAATATGAGAAGTACATATGTCGTCATATCCGTTTTGAGCGCTGGAATCGTCGGAAGAGTCTATTATACTAACTTTAGGGGTGTTCCTGTCACTTTGACAGAAGTATTTAATTAATTTCTATCGTAAAAAAAATCACCCCCACTACTAATGTTCCTTTAATTCCTCTATTCTACGTCGACATTGCGATGACGACATAAGTACTTCTCATTTTGAGTTATCTTTATACAGTGAGGTCGTAAATGGTCCCCCCCAAAACCAAGTGAAATTAGAGATAATTTGTGATTTTTTGCCTATAGAGATACGCACATGGCTTCTGATGTAAAATAGAGGGCGTAGCTATCTTTAAAATTTTAAATAGAAAGTAATTTCATTTAGAAGTCATTTGGAAGATATTTCTATTACTTTTATGGCAATGCAACCAGTTTTACGATTTTCGAAATTTTCACCAACTTATCCAAGATAATAATGGGTACTTACGTTACTTTTTCGATAGCCCTCGTATTCGCTTTTTAGATATAGTGTACAGAAACCTGTAATTACAGTAATCTGTAACATAGACACCCACACACATGACACTTACACTGACAGATAAGACATTTTTGCTAAATTTGCAAAAAACGTCATATGTAAAAATATGTTATATTTTACAGCAATCGCTTTCTAAGTCACATAAAACCACAATATTTATACGAGGGCTATAGAAAAAGTAACGTAAGTACTCAATTATTAATCTTGGATAAGTTGGTAAAAATTTCGAAATCGTAAAACTGTTTGCATTGCCATAAAAGTAAAGGAAATATCTTCCAAATGAACTTCTAAATGAAATTACTTCCTATTTAAAATTTAAAGATAGCTACGCCCTCTTTTTACATCAGAAGCCATGTGCGGTATCTCTATAGGCAAAAAAATCACAATTATCTCTAATTTCACTTGGTTTTTGTTTCATTGCTCTATCTCATACCATTCAAAAGTTATCAGGGGGGGGGGGGGGGATTTACGACCTCACTGTATAATAATAGACTCTAATAAAGTAGAATTCATGTGTTTTTTTATGAGTTTCTACCTGAATGGATTTGTTTAAAAGATCATTACGTTCATTGTAGAAAATCTCCAACATTTTCTCCTGATATATCTTAAAATAATAATTCTATCGCCTATAATTTTCACGATCACAAAATGTTTACTGCAATTCTGTTGAGAGGGATGATGTTCTCCTAGGTTCGCTGTAATTTGTGTTGCCTACGTGTTAGAGAATTGTCCATACGCATTTTTCTTTAACTGTACGTACATAATAGACATACATTTATGAGTAGTACTGTGAGACTGTATTAGAATGAAATTTTAGGAACAAGCGATTCTTAGCTTAGATGTTTTAGAGGTCCTATTCGCGTTGCGTTTTTCCTGGGTACCGCGAATTGGGGCAACGCTACCACGGTGGGGACGAAAATCAATAGGGCCAACGAATGTCGAGTGAAACTGGCGACCCCCAGAATCCAGAGAGGCAGAGAGTTCAGGCCGGCAGATGCAGAAATCGCAGCGACTGTGGAAGAATTGTAAATCAACAGTCCTGAGCTGACGATTCCTTTATATATAAGTTGATTGGTTGATCACCAAGAGAATCTCGTATATTGTTAATACATATATCTCCATTGAGTTTAAATTTGGCGAAGTTGCCAAATTCTTTAATTTATAATTTCTAGATTTTTTTAGAAAACGACAAAAATATTTTGTTGCCTTTTGGTCTTGCAGAGAAAAACTCAAGGACACTTTTGAATGCTGTACTCGAAATTTTCACATGACGTGTCGTTTTGCTCAGGTCTTCATCAATTTTCTTATTTCACTTTGGATCTTGACACCAGCAGAAGGAAGCTTTTATTCTAACTTTAGCGATGTGCATACGTACGTCCAGTTTAGTGCAGTTTGTGGTGAGGGGTCTAGGAGGAGTTTGCAGCATTTCAGTTGTATAATTATTTGGTTAATATTTTTGTACTATTTAGTTTCGATATAAACCAAGTTGTAATCTGCTGTGTCCTCCATTACTATCATTTTGACGTGTCAAAAAAGTGGTTCTCTTGTTCTCAAACGTCATGCAGATGTCGCCGCCATTTGGTGTAACATTCAATTCAATGTAAATTTGAATGATTCGACAGGTCGTATAAAGCAAACTGTCTAAGTTATCAAGCAAGTCGTGATTTTTGATAAGGTAAATATTTTACAATAATAATCCGAATATTCAAAAACTCTCTTTCAAAATACACAATTTTTATTTCAAATTCACGATAAGGTACTAGAAATAAGGCTGGTAGATATTTCTAGTACCTTATCGTGAATTTGAAATAAAAATTTTGCACTTTTAAAGAGAGTTTTTGAATATTCATATTATTATTGCAAAATATTCCTTATCAAAAATAATATTATCAAAATCTTAAACGATGAGTTACATATCGTTCCAACAGGCATGAAGTTTGTGATCGCTTATGAAAAAGTATTTCTAAATACATTTTCCAAATTTAATGGAATATAAAAGAAATTGTTAAAAAAATGGATCTTCTTGTAGTTAGTTTAAGTAACTATGTTAAATATTTACAAAGCAAATATTATACAGGGGTTAATGCAAAATTTTCCTTTTTTAAAGTAGTGGGCTGTGATTCTATATTTGGGTGCATTTTTTAATTCTAAACAACTAAGTTTAATAACATTTTACTGTAATCTCCGAAATGAGGCTACTTTACTCTTATGCGATTTTCGTATTTCTTGCCCTGCCCTGTAAGCTAATTGACTTTAAGACAGTCTAAGTGTGCCTAGTCTAGATGTCAAGCATACACTAACGTTTGGTAGTGTTTATTTTACAATCCCGCAACTGATAAAGAAAATTCTCATTTGTTGCACATTTATATAGTAGACCACACTGTATATTAAAATTTTAAATAAAAATGCAAATGGTCACATTTTTTAAAATAAATTTTATTGTTATAACTTACATTTATAGACAACACCAGCACAAAACAATAGAGTACACGTTAAAATTTAGAAATGCGTTGAATGAAAATACTGGTATTTTCACATTTATAACAAAATATGTACTAATGTAAGCCTATATGTATTTAGATAGTGGAAATACTGATCAATGAGAGTTTTAGGATACTAAAATCAATTTATTTACGATAAATTTCCGCTGGTGCACTCATTAAATTGGTAAATTGCAGTTAAACTGCAAAAAAATGCATACACAATTATCGCAATGGAGAGACACGTCCTGTTTCGCTTTCACTAAAGCTCTTCAGTGCCTCTCTGCAGTTCAGATTATGCAATTGTCCCCTAATTTATCTATTTCATTTATAACACGAATGTATTCGATTCATGGCACTTAATCTTGGTAAATATCTTTGTAATTCCAATGTTAATTTATTTATTTGATATGAATCAAAATTATATAATCTCTCTAACTTTACGTCAATAAATCTCCTATTGTTTGCACATTAAGAGTAAAGAATTTGCTTTTATTTCAAAACATTCTTTCAATTTCATCTCCAAGATCCAAAATTAAAGTCTATGTTTAATATATAAGGATTTAATTGGATACTCCCATTTTGCACCAGTTACTTCATGTGACATATAAAGGTCTTTCTTTAGATTTAAAAGTATATTAACTTACCAACGAAACCAATTTATAACGAACAATTTAGAAAAGTATATCATAGCTAATTTTTATTACAATCGTATGAAAATGTACTTGACGATTAACGAAATATAACTTTCAATTTATCTACTCTACTGCATATAGCCAATCGACGCTTGGCTGACTAACTCGCTAGCGAATTGCATCGGACGTCTTCACTCTAGTCATAAGTCATATTTTGAAAGTCCGCAAATGCATTTTCGACAGAGCAAACTCAATCACCACTGATTATAAAGCCAAAACGAAAATAGCATTCGATCATAAAAGCACGCTTTATATTCTTGGATAAAAACCATTTTGCTTCTTTGAGATAATTTGATAGTACCTAACTTTTGACAGCTGGTAGGTATAGGTATTGAAAAATCATGCTGAGTCATTACAATCACAACGATTAATGACATCAAAAATCGTAACTCAAGTGGAAAATATTTTCTATGAAACCAACATTTTTACATTAAGATGCCCTTAAGGAGAAGTATACCTTAAGAAAGAACTATGAATATGGATGATGGGCATGTTTTATATGTGTTTTTCTGGCCTTGACAATAGTTGATGAAGTATTTTATGGATGGCATGCCACTCTCTTTATAGGCAAGAATTTTGGACAGTTGATTAGCCCAATATGGTGTAATGATGCTCTAAATGTAAAAAAAAAACAAAAAAATGTTTCTTTAAAACTTATAGGATGTAAAGCAGTTGTACAAGAGATTTTTTTCTTTACCAGCATTATCACTTCCATTTCTGAAGTGTTTTTCCTTTCAGTTAAAACCTCTTCTCTGCAAAACATTTAACAACAATTCGCATGAGTTTCAAGTTTCCTATATTTTATAAATGACTCGAACGACAACATTCCTTGTACTATGCTAAGCAATTTGTAAATTAAACTCCGCGTTCATGGCATCTGTACATTTCTAAACTTACAACTGCGAACTTTAGATTTCCAGAAAGCGCATTAAAGAATTGCAACATTCCTCAGACATCCAGGGAAAATATACGTGGAATTTGGATACACTTCACACCTAACACTACAATCGCCTCGAAACTTTCGACAAATTCTCCACTTCGTTAAGGCGTCTAGTTTCCTTTCTTCTCCTTTTAAAGCAAGTCTACGAAAAGCAAAAAGGAGGGTCGAGATAGATGGAACAATACGCCGGGGCTGTCCAATTTGAAACTGTACTCCCATTCGAAACGGTTAAGTGAGACATTGTTAAAGTTATAACGATGCCGTATTATATTTCTCGCTGCTGGTGGTAGACTTTTCATTATGACTCGTCCAAAAAGAGAAAAGTTAAGTCGATTCGTAATTGTTTCATGTTCTAGTTACCTGAAGGGTTTTTTGCTTTTCTTGGGGTTTGACGTTAATGGTGCTGTAGGGTTTTTACAAGTGCTTTTGAAGGAACCTGGTGTGGTTTTTACATAGGAGGATTTGTCGCAGGGAGCGAAAAATGAAAATTCCTGTTTGCGATGGGATTCTAAACGTAAAATGTGAAATGTTTTTTCGCCTTTGATTTAGAGATATCGAGTTTCTAGTTTATAATTATGAATTTCACGAAAAGAAAATATAAATAATAGTAGACCTTATGAAAAACCTTAGTTTAGATTTAAAAAGCGAAAGAAATCCGAGAATCCAAACTTTTGCATAAATAAGGTTATTTCTCTCTTTTATGTTGGCTGTTGCTTTCTTAATGAGAATCCAGCAAAAATCTCCAAATCATGACGGGATTCCACCTGCCATGATATCGTTTCTTCATATCTGCAATGTCTTGGTGGAATCTCTATCCCTGTTCAACATTCATCTATCCTATTTTGGCAGGAAAGACGTCCAAATGTGAATGCAAAAAATGAACTTTGAGCGATGTTTGGCACACTAAATTTTTATAGTTTTCTGGCAAATTAGCCAAGATGTCTTGGTAACGCTCTCTGCTTTTTAACAGTTTTATTAATGATTTGCTAGAAAAGCTGACGTGTGATCGATTGTGCTGTGTGGACGACTTGAAAATCTATACCATTTTGATGATAATACTGTTTGTATTAACCTGCAAACAAACCCTACACTGATCGATGAATTGTGTGCCTGCAACAGTATATTTTTAAATAACAATAAGGGTTCTGTGATATCTTACACTGGATGTTCTTCTACAGTTATGCATAACTACTCAGTTAAAGCTGAAGTAATTCCTAGAAGCGACTTGAGTGTACTGTTTCATTCTCGGATGAACTTTTCTGGCCATATATTATATGTATATATATTGTAACGAGCGCCAACTTTTCAACTGGCGGTTCCTATAGGCGTCCCTAGATGGCGCTAGCATAGCGGAAGAAGAACTACCTACGAGGAGTGACAGAGGGCAGTACCGGGTCGAAGATTCGTGAATATTCTCCAGAATCTTCGAGGACGTTCTAGAAGGTTCCCGAACAATCTGGAAGTTCGCGCCAGCTATAAATAACGCGTTAATATAATAAGTGTCACGAAATATAATACATCTAATTTCAATTTTGTTGTTGTGACTATACTTCCAATTCAACCGGAAGTTCTCTTTATTTTTTTTAATTTAAATGGTAAACACCTGTATATTTTTGCAGATTATAATAGACCTTGTTTTTGCGAATTCGAGTATACTGGTTGTAGCACCATTATCTGTAAATAACGGAGAGATAATTAGTTCGACAAAATGTCGGTGGGGATGGTACAATAAGTCCATAGATGTCAGTCACAACCCGAAGCTTTGCCCAGCATCAAACAAAAGATATTATCATGTAGTAGATAATTGTGGACAAACTGTCAAGTTTATTTAATTCACGTCCATCGAATTACTAATTGTACGGACAAAATGGTGCCTTTAAATGAAAGAGAGTGTATTGAAATTTTTATGATGATCGGGTTTGGCGATCGCGTTAGAACTCATTAGGAAGTGTGTCACCTTTTTAATGTTTGCATCCCGAAAGAACTCCCATAACACGTACAGCTGTCACTAAAACACTAAAAGGTTTTAGTATGACTGGAACGGTTAAAAATTTATCAAAAACAGGAAGACCACAGACGGTAACTAACGCAGTTGTTAGAGAAAACATTGCTATTGAATTAGAAGAATCACCTCAAACTTCTACCACAACTTTACTGCTAAACCATGGTATAAGTCGTCGTTCTGCAGGAACAACAGAAACAAAAGTTGCATCCGTATAAAATACACCTACTTCAAGAACTGTCAGATGATGATTTTGACCGACGCCTGGAGTTTTGCGAAAGAATGATGGGAATTTGTTGTGCAGACGAACATTTTGCAACTAATATGGTATTTCTTGACGAAGCAACTTTCTGTTTAAATGGAACAGTCAATCGCCATAATTCCAGTTACTGGTCCAATGAGAATCCTCACTGGATCCATGAAGCCCATACTCAACATCCTCAAAAGTTGAATGTCTGGATGGGAATTGTTGAAAACAGGCTTATAGGCTCATTTCTTATAGAAGGAAACTTAAGTGGGGAAAAGTATTTGGATCTACTGCGAAAACACATTATTCCTGCACTTCAACACAATGGGGAGTTGCCTCAAAGTTTTTGGTTTCAACAAGATGGAGTGCCTCCCCGCTATGATGGGCGAGTTAGGAACTTTTTGGGTGCTACTTTTCCAAATCGATGTATTGGACGTAGTGGATTCATAGAGTGGCCTGCACGTTCTCCAGACCTCAGTCCATTAGATTTTTATCTTTGGGGTTTTCTCAAATCTCGTGTTTACGTTAGGCGACCAACTACTTTGCAGGAGTTGAGGCAAAGAATAGTCGACGAATGTAATTTAATCCGTAAGAAGTTTTGGAAAAGGGTACCTCAGGAATTTCGTAGAAGGCTTGCATATTGTCAGGAAGTAAACGGCGAGCATTTTGAACATTTTAAATGAGTTTGTTTATAAGATGACCACCATTTTGTTAATAATTTACAATAAATAAAATTAATTGTTCAGTAAATGTGTAGTGTTCTATCTCTTCATTATTTACAGATAATTGTGCTAAAATCGGTATGGTCGAATTCGCAAAGCAAGGTCTATTATAATCTGCAAAAATATACAGGGTGTTCCATTTAAATAAAAAAAATAAAGCGAACTTCCGGTTGAACTGGAAGCACAGTCACAACAACAAAATCGAAATTGGATGTATTATATTTCGTGGCACTTATTTTCAAAGTTTCATCAACATCATCCTCTCCGTTTTAAAGTTATTTGCTTAGTTCCATACTTTATCCTAACCCTGTATATATCCTATTAAGTCGCGTTTACGCGAGTCTCTACTATGAATAAATAGCAGTGAATGCCAAATATAAGCTCTCTTTTGTGCGTTATCTCTTACCTACTTGCTTAATTTATAACCTATGCATTAGTATACTTTTAGGAAAGTTTTTGCAGCGTTTTCTCAAAAACGGTTGCTGCCACCAAACTGTATTCCTAGTGTCATTGGAGCTCTTTTTATTTTTTGAAGAGATAAAAAGAAAAAGAAAAATACTAGCACTAATTGTAAGCTATTATCCTATAACAGACACACCATTAGAGAGAGAATCAATCGAACACAAACTCACTAATTGATATCCCGTGTAATCTAAACATTATTGCGTGGGTTGTTCCGAACCCTACGCATCCCCTAATACCTTCAGGGTGAATTTGCGAAATTAAAAATCATCGCCGTGACGTCACAAATACCAGCAGTGAAAATATGAGAGACTAGAGTAAGCAATTATTATTTGTTTGTTTTTAGCGCTGCGGTGGCGTTTCCAATAGCGCGCTCGAAAACTGGCGCTTTTTTCCATCTCTTTAAATTTATCCTCTTCCATTTAATGAAGCCGCCACGGGCAATTGTGTGTTGGTATTTGGGGGTCGGTTTTTTTAAAGTAAGGTTGCGTCCCGAAAAGCGTAATGCATGCGATCTATTTAAAAAACGCTCTGTTTAAGTTTTAACGAATGTCTGTTCTTTTTTTCTGAATCTGTTGGTGTAATTGTGGATGAAATCTCTTTGTCTTTTTCAACAAAACGCCTGCTATCGAGAAAAGAAATAAAAAATTGCTGATTATGAAAAAGGAGGTACGAATGCCCAATTTTTATGTACAGACCCCATGAATCATGAATGTTTGTAGTTACGTCATAGTTGCTTATGACGTATGCAGCGTCTGAAACAAATTCAGGCATACCAACCATGTTTGCAATAAACTGTACGAAATGACAATTGTCAAATTTAATGAGGTTATACGCAGTTTTAACAGATTTTCTTTTATAACTGAAAGGATTGGTTCCGTTTTTAGTCAACGTTGGTTTTAAAAACAATCATGAGTAATGCAACTAATAGGATTCTAAATAGTGAACTTTGCAATGTGGCAAACATAATTTCTATATAATAGTATATACAATACATAATATGCAGTAAATTAAATTAAAATATGTTAATATTGGAAGAAAAAGATTGTGCAATTAAAAATATATTTAATTTGTATCTTCGCTCTCATCTTCTGATCCGCAATTAACTGTCAGAACAAAGTCTTCTATGTTTGCTTCACATTCGTACCACTCTTTAATTATTTTCTCTGTGTGATTTATGCAATTATATATATATATATGCGAATAACGCTTTCTTCACATCAATCGTCACCAAGGCGCACCACCTGCTGTCATATTCCCGTAGTATGTTCTGGGTTTCTTCCAGGGCATGAATCGTTGACGTCCTGAAGCCGAACTGGTGTGGATCCAGACCATCCTTCTCCTCAATTTCTTTAACCAGTCTGTTCCTGATCAGCGTTTCAAAAAGCTTACTGAGCGTGCTCAACATGCACAGTGGCCAATATGAATTCGCAAGGTTAGGTGGTTTACCGCTCTTCAGGATTAATATGACCCTGGCTACGGTTGTAGATTTTTGTTAAGGAGTTCCTTGTTCGACTATTGACGTAAGCAGATGTATTTTTGTATATCATTGTTGCCATTTTGTAATTCATTTGATATTG
This sequence comes from Protaetia brevitarsis, assembly GCA_004143645.1. Taxonomy (NCBI): domain Eukaryota; kingdom Metazoa; phylum Arthropoda; class Insecta; order Coleoptera; family Scarabaeidae; genus Protaetia; species Protaetia brevitarsis. The sequence goes on from RXPK01004898.1 coordinate 18,914, forward strand.
AAATTTAATTCTGTAAAAATATAGCCAATCAAAGAATTCTTATTGTGATAATTGTTAATATATTGAAGTGTGTACATTATAGATATAAGATCAATTATTATTTTTTTGTTTAGGAAGATAATTTTTCCGTTTTTCAATTTTACTGTTTCATTTTTATTTATCAATCACCTCGTCTGGGTGAGTAGAAGCATTGTTCTTGCTTTTAGTTTTACAATTTTGTAAATTTCTTGCATTTGTCCACGAGTTTATTTTAATTTGAAACCACGTGGATTGAAATTGAAATATTTAGGATTATCTTCCTGAACTTGCTTTGCATAGGAAATAGCATTATTCTATTTTAATTTAGAGTCAAGTGCAGTTTTTATTTTAGGCCAGAACCTTCAGTTCAAGGTTTTTTTCTGCACAAACTGTAATTTAACCCGTTGTTGAAATAAATTTGATTGTTAATAAGCTTCTTCGGGTTAAAAAATTCTGTTCTCTTATTTTATTTTAAACCTTTTCAATTTTTCGGGTAATTAAGAAAGTCTGATTTCATTCACTCACAGTTTACTTTTCATGGTTAGATTCAAGTTTTCATTCGCGAGGCTAACTCTGAGGTTAATTGTTCTTTTGCGTTCTTTAATATTTTATCCGTTGAGCTAGCTAATTTATTTTTCTTTTTCATTGTAAAATCAGTTTTACATTTTTCAATTAATTCAATCAGTACACAGCAGTAGGTTCTCCGTAGGTGGATGCTTAGGTCGTACGGTGCCAGCCCTCTAGTTTTTTTAGCCAGGATGTTATATGCTCTCCCTCCCCCTCCCTCCCCCCAGATGTCGTTGTCCAGCTCTTGGCACAATTCCACCCAGCACACAGCACACAGCAAGCTTCGCAAAACTATTAAAATAATTTCGTTATGTCTTGAAACTAAGTAACCAAAGTTTGCTTTGACTTCTACTTTACCAAGCAATAAAGTTTTGGCTATTATATCGAACCCTTCATTATATTAGTCGTGGCTTTTTTGTTTTTTATTTTAAGGTCATACAACAACAATATTGTGCGCAATACCTAGTTTTCTATTAATTGGTAAAAAAATACACAGAGTGATTTGTTTAAAAAAACAAAATTATCTATTGTATCTCGTAAGCGCGATTTTCAATTGTTTTTCTCATTACGCGATTGCAAGCAGTGTAAAAAACCCTACATCTTTGATAGTTTAACCAACATCGTAGTTGCAATATTAACAAAATTAGTAAGAATGCGCTGATAACTTTGAACAACCTGTATATAAAAACGAACAAAGTCCAGCTATCCAGAACAAATAAACAAATTCTCTTTCAAAGCACGTGTTTCGTTGTCAGTTTTCTATTGTAGGTGTACATGAAAGCTATGATTTTTATTAAATACAGGACCGGACTCGTAGTATAACAAAAGCTATTTCACAGAACGATGAATAAATTTATTATTGAAGGGCTATTGCACAACTCAATTCATTTCAACGCTTTTGTTTCTACCTGTAGGTAACACATAGACATAGAATATATATAATCGTACTATGAGAAAAGCGGGAAAATCGATAACAAAAGCACGTCATTTTCTCCGTGGATGTTACATATTGTTCGATTGCACATCTGTCGAACATGTTTGGGCATTATTGTGGAGAACTTGCGCGTGGCATGTCGTTAAGCGGACCCCATCGAAAGCTCAGTTTTCCTTTGTCAGCACTCGTATACACAGTTCCGTCACACATACATACATCCGGAGTTGAGGCAGGGGTCCAATTACTCGCGTTATAACAGCTCTTTCTGCACTCTAGACTCCTGCATAGTCGCATAGTTAATATAGAGTGCCCCTGCACAGCCATTATCTCTAATTAAGACACAATAACAACTTTACAATGCATTGTTGCGGCCCCGTACTTCACCAACATGTGACGTTGCGCTAATTCAGGTTGCAGCTCTAACGAGAGTAGTTCGCGATGACTCCAGATACGTGTCACGTATGTACAGGTATCATTAGTCCGGGCCTGCATTCGATCGATCCTTGACGCGTCCTGGAGGGTCCTAGACATTGCCGGTCGTGGGACGAAGATTGATTAAGAGATTTTTTTTTTTTGGCGTGTGTTCGTGTGTCGACCAATCTCAACTGCGGTAAAGGTGTTAGAGATGGCGGGAGAAAAAGATTCTTTTGTAGTCGCCGACGGGATGCGCTGCGGTTTTTGATGAAAGGAGGACGTGACTTTTTTATTAGATCTTGAAGGAGGGGGATTTTTCAAGAGGAATAGAAATTTTCGAGTTCGTTGCATAAGCAATTCTTTTTATTCAAAATCGTTGTTTAAGCACATTCTCGTCGCTAGCAGCTTTTTTGATGTTCACTTTACAAGTATTAAAAGCACATATGTCCGATCTTATGGTTTTCCACTTTGTCTGATTCGGTCTTAAGAGTAAACGATGTCATCTGATCAACTCAACAGTCGACAGATCGTGCGACAGACAGATCCGCTTCGTTTCAATATACAGGCTGTTCAAAGTAATCGATGCACTATTGCTAACTTTGGTAATATTGTAGCTACGGTGTTGGTTAAATGATCAAAGATGTAGGGTCTTTAACGCTGACTACAATCGTGTAATGAGAAAAAACAATTGAAAATCGCGCTCACGAGATACAATAGATAATTTTGTTTTCATAATAAATAAATCACCCTGTGTACAACAATTGAAACTTGCGTTTACGAGATATCATAGATAACTTTGTTTTTTTTTTAAATCGACCAGCTGTATATTTTGTCACCAATTGATAGAAAATCAGTTTCTACATGCAATATTGTTATAATAATATAACCTTAAAATAAAAAACGAAAGAGCTACGACTCATATAATGATGGATTCGAAATAACGGCCAAAACTTTTATTGGTTGCCAACTTAAGATGTTTGTTTTAAAAGCCAAAAAGAAAATCTAAGAGTTCACAAAAATTTATTGATAACAATGGTAAGAAGATAATAAATTATAATAAGTGTTCGAGTACATTTCTATTTTTTGATATGCATTTCCTATACTGTTTAATTATTGCCTTGCTGATTGAGAAATTACAAGGCGATCTATGTTACTCATTGTTTCTCTTACTGCATTTTGCAACTCGTGTATATTTGAATATCTTCGACTGTATATTTTGTCTTTTAGATATCCCCACTTGAAAAAAATCCATAGAACAGGTTTAATTTTAATATACTGGCTGAGTTTTTTTTTAACTTGAGACAAAGGAATATCTCTAAAACACTGCATTAAATCAAAAAAAATCTTAATAAGGTTTGTTATAATATAGGGGGCTCACTGAATGGTGCCGGACTCGATCCCCCACCTCACCTCCCTCCCTCCCCCCCCCCCCAGAGCGGGGAGGGGACAACTTTGAATCTTAAATGGGAACCCTTATCTTGTATTGCAGAATCGGACTCTACGCCATCAAGTATATGGGGGGATAATAATGAGATTTCCATCTTCAATTCTCATTCAATTATTCTTCCACATATTAAGTATATATACAAATTTTCAGTATAACGCATTAGGTCAGCTAGTAACACTGATGATCTTTAGTAAAGTGAAACATATGTATGCTAATATCCACCAAGTGATACTTATATTTTAATTTCACCTACTTACATTAATTAGCGTTAATTAATGAACTGATATTCACTGGCTTACTGTCATCCTAATATTACTGTTATTCTTTGTAGATAAGTATTGTAGTTTTGGATCAACAATTTAGCAAAGACCTTCACAATAATAATAAGATTTTAATCTTGAATTCTCAGTTAATTACTCTTCCACATATTATTAAATATATAGGAATTTTCCGTATACTCCATTAGGTTAACTAGTAGCACTGATGATCTTTGAAACATACTGCTGTATACTAACTGAATTAATGAAAAATTAAATTAGCTAGCTCAACGGATAAAATTTAAAAAGGCGCAAAAGAACAATTAACCTCAAAGTTACTGTCGCGAATTAAAACTTTAATCTAACCACGAAAAGTAAAATGTGAGTGAATGAAATCTGACTCTTAATTACCCCAAAAATTGAAAAGGTTTAATTAAAAAATAAAAGAACAGAATTTTTAACCCAACGGAGATAAATAACAATCAAAATTTATTATACAAAAAGGGTTAATTACAATTTGTGTGGAAAAAAAAAAACCGTGAACTGAGGGTTCTGGCCTAAATTTAAAAACTGCACTCGATTCTAAATTACAATAGGACAATGCTATTTGCTATACAAAGCAAAAGTTTAGTTTGTTCAGGAAGATAATCCTAATTCTACCAATACAATCCACGTGGTTTCAACAAAATAAAATAAATTCGTGGACAAATAGACGAAATTATACAAAAATGAAAACTAAATGCAAGAACAATGCTTCTATTCACCCAACCCGAGGTGACTGATAATTAAAAACGAATCAGCAAAATAGAAAACCAAAAATTAACTCTTTAATCTATAATGAGAGAATTACAAGTAAAACGTATCTTCCCGAACAAAAATAATAAATGATCTTATATCTATAATGTGCACACATCAATATAATAACAATTATTATAAAGCGAATTCCTTGATGGACGAAAAATTCACAGAAAACAAATCTCTATATCAAATGAATTTACAAAATGGCAGCAAAGATTTAAAAATACAAGTACTCACGTTAAAGTCAACCAAGGAACTGCCTGATAAAATTTTACAGCCGTTTTTCTTAGAACAATAACGCAGACGTAAAACCAATACGCCAACATTCAAAAAACAAATAATTGAATGGAATGAATTTAAAAACTGAACACTTATTTAAATAAATCAAACAATAAACTCATTAACTTAATTATTAAATAAAATAAATCTAAATTTGCGAAAACCCTCTCGGAACACTGATAAATGGCTGACCGGAGTAAACAAGACAAAATCTATGCAACTAAAAATACACTTGCGCAAAACGGGGTGCCTACCACAGCAATACATATTGCTGTGGTCTGGCACCCCGGTTTTCGGAAATTCAAATTTGAATTTTTATTCATACCGATTCATCTTTATCAATGTAATGATAGAGTTTCCACAATTTTAATATATTTTTTTAAAAGGTTTTGTTAATGGAATTGTTTGTTAAATTTAATTTAATTGTTCAGTTGTGTATATTAATTTCATTCAATTGTACATATTGCCTTCATCAGTATTGTATATTTTGTAATTTACATTCTAGAATTTTCTTTACGAATTCTGCGTTGCGAGCGCACGCAATTGTAAATTTTATATATATGCGACCGTGTTACCCAGAGGCACTCAGTTTCTTGAAAGATTGCGGAGTAAGTTGTTTGTTATTTTTTTTTATTGCTGCCATTTTTGGTATTTCATTTTTATTTTAATGTTGTTCGTTTAATTTGAAATTTTTCTCATCCTTCAAGGAACTCTTTTATTATAATTGCTGTTGTATTTTATTGTGTACACATGTGGGATGTAAGATCAGTTATTATATTTGTTTTAGAAGATATTGTTTCTTTAGTTTAAATTTTTCCGTTTTTTAGTTTTCAAATTAGTTTTCTTTGTTAATCACCTCGGTGTAGGTGAAAAGAAGCTTAGTGCTTGTGATTAAATTTCAATTTTATAATTACACTTGGTTTTGTCCACGTTTAAATTAATTTAGTGTGTTGTAATTTTGGGACCACGTGGATTTTTTGTGAAATAGGATTTTCTTCTAGAACAAATTTGTCTTTTGCTTTGTTTAGAGGATTTTGAATTGTCCTCTAGTAAATGTAGAGTCTAATGTAGTTTTTGTTTTCGGCCAGAATCTTAAATTCATGGTTTTGTTTCTGCATCATTGTAATTAAATGTTTTTTTTTCTTTTTTTTTATAACAATAAAAATTTAATGATTGTTAACGTCATTCAAAATTTCAGTTCTTTTATTTTTGATTACTTTCACCCACATTTTATTTTTCATGATTAGTTCAATTGTGAAAATAACCTTGAGATTATTAGAACTTTTGCGCCCTTTTAAATTTTTATCCGCTGAGCTAGTAAATTTAATTTTTCATTTTTTTTTCATTTTTAATTTCACTTTTCATTTGCTGCTGGTACCATCAGTACACAGCAGTATACTAATATCAACCGGGTGTTATTCATATTTTAATTTTACTATTTCAAATTAGCTAATATAGAGTGGCATTGTCCGCGAGCAAACGATCGCAATGCGGCCTCATAGAACAAAGCAGATCAATCATATTATTGTATTTAGTATGTATTTATAAAACATAAGTTATATTAATAGAGTTGTGCAAATTTTCCTTGGGGACAAAATCGGACAAAACGGATAAACAAACGGGCCACCTTGCGATGCATTCGCATTTTATATCACTACATACTTAGATAAAATAATAATTTTTACATTTTATAAGAAAAACAGGCACTATTGTTACTGACTTGCAACTCTACGGTTCATCTGCTTTATTGGAGTACATGAGTTGGAGCGCTCGTTTTGAATACGTACGTGCCGCGCCGGAAAATTTGCCCAACTCTAGTAATTAATGCATATTTATTGGCTTACTGTCGCCCTACAATTATTGTTATTTCTTTATTGATAATTATTATAGCTTTACATCGCCAATTTAACAAATCGATCTTAAACTCTTATTCAAATATTCTTCCACAAATTATTATTTACTTTAAATAAATAGCTATGGTAAAATATATTTTGATGCACCAAAAAATCATTTTCCCCGTAGAATATGTTTATAGGAAGAAAAGGTAGGATACAAATCGAATAGATTTGGAATATGCGTGCGCCAGGAAACCAATCCAAAACAGAAAAAAAGGAATCAATTTCCTCGCCGAAAAAACTCATACATCAAAAGCTCGTCGAAACTATTGGCAGATGTTCTGCGACTTCCTTGATTAAACCGCCTACATAAAACAGCCCTCCCCACCTTCCAGATATTAATATTTCACGTGAATATGGAACGGACAAATTGAAAAAAGCGCGCTCTTTGCCATACGGAGTTTTTATGAAAAAAAAAAATTCCCGTCCTACGCGAACTACATCATCTGCAAGCGACCCCACGGCGTGTCCACCTAATTACATCCTGCCTAATTAAATTTCCGACATCAGAACGAGACATGAATAGAGAGGCGAAGATAAACCGACTTACCAGAGGAAAAATATGAGCGCTCGATCTCTTTCGTTCACGGAATATATTACCGGATCCTTTCTCGATGGATTGCCGACACTTCCGAGCGGTTTCTCGCCTCGATTCCGGAATTACTTTTAATGAATATCGAAGAGTTCAGATAGAAGCAGGGGGGGAAAATAAATTACGCTATCGATCTTCGTCGAAATGGGGGCATCTTCGTTTATTCCTCTCTTTCAACAGCTTGTAACATTGCTAGGAATGAAAACCCAAAGGAGGTTTATCATTTTTTTTTTTATTCTAAAGGACCCAAGCTGTATATGAACCAAATTTATTTAGACCTTTTTCCTGATTTATTGACGCGCTTTTTCCAAAACTTATTAAATATTGCGAAAAGAAATTTTCGCTACGCCAATTTGTTTTGTTAATAAATTTTGTATTTTTGCAAATTTCAAGCATAAATACTTGGAAATCATCGACTACACTTTTCAAACATGCATATTTTTGTGTATGAATATATTGGTGTTCGCGTTAAATATTTTTTTCTAATATCCCAAAAGTAAAAGAACTTTTGTAACAACAAATATTATGATAAACGAGAGTTCGAAAATCTGGTAATTACTTTCTCGATTACTACATTGTTTATTTTCACATAATTTCTTGCACTTTTTATGTATGTATTGTAACGCTACAGAGTAGCATACAGCGCGGTGTGAAAAAATACATTTAAAAAAAAATACATTAATTAAATAAGTAAAAATCAGATTTTTAACATTCCAGTGTCATCTATATTTATTAATTTTAAATTAGAACTGTGCTCTCTCACAAGCCAGATGGCATGCAGGGCGAGAATTTCCGATTGAAGTACGTTGACATGAAAAAAAAAATAACGAATAGCTAGTTACCCCCTTATTATCTCAGTACGTATGGAGATGGTGTGGGAAAGTGTTGTGAAAATGTCCTCTCCTTCAATTTGCATGTTTAATTACCAGCTTCCCGGACATCGTACGTACGATAATGTTGTACCTCAATAGTGATCAATCTCTCATGTATAATGAAAACATTTAAAAATTCGAAATGTGAACCTGTGTAAAATCAGACATAAATCTAAAGATATTATTATTTCAGGTAAGTTATGTGAGTCCGCTTAATTAACAACAATAACGTTTTATTAGTAATTCCACCTTTTGCAATATATATATTCATTATCGAGAACATGAATACGTCTAAATTAAATTTCAAAATTTCCGCGTTTTCTGAACGTTCAAATGGGAGTTATGCTATGCTTAAACGATATGTGAATCAGAATCACCAACCTTGATGGTAAAAATTACTGGATATTGGTTCGTACCGCAAATACATATCAAATACTTATTCCTAGAATACTACCAACTTATACAAATTTTCCCCAAGTGACTGTAAACCGTTCAGCAATGATACAAACACATTCCTAACGCCAACATTTGCTGAACGTATTAAAATGGAAATTCTTATAAGTATAATTAAATTTAGATTAGAATTGAAATACTACGTTTATTTTTAGGTAGATTTGACGAGGAATACCTTCTAGACGGACGAATTCTGCGGACATCGGTGTCGTCAGGAATAGTCGGGTATCTGATAAAGCCGTAAGTATTTCAGATCACGGAGGATGGCTCGATCAGGACAGGAACATTAACCGGGGAAATCGTCGTTGGAGAAAAATTACCCAAAAGTAGTAGGTAATTTGGATAATATTTATATGATAAACTTTGTTTAACAATTAACAATTATTTTTTAGGTTGTAATTTAGGTTGAAAAAATTACATTTTTTCAAAATAGCCGTTAAATTCTACGAAAAACAAATTGAGACACTTCTGCCTCTGACGAACGTTGGCTGTTGAATCCTTTCGAATTGAAAACTTTTAACCGACTTGAAAGCGATTGTCTTCGACAAGGAGTACAACTGTGCGAAAATCCGTTAATTTCACCGAATTGAGGGGAATATACATTGTTTAATACATGAGAATGCCCATGTGACCGAATGCACTGTCGAATGTTTAAACGAAATGAAAATAAATAATTATTGCAAAATTCTGGAATCACCTTACAATCAAAATATAATAAAGGTAGGTGTCTCTGGATCATAAGAAAAATACATTTAAAATTTTTAAACACTTATTACTATGTAAAATTAACAATCTTAAAATTCATTACTGTACACAAAAGGTAGGCAACTATTTATACACATAGAATTGTGACAGAACCCAATTTCTAGCAATTTTCCATGCTTTTCTGTTGACATCAATGCAATTGGAATGCCAATGCATATAAAAACATTATTAGACTAAATTTAAATGAAATAAGAACACTGTAAAAAAAAATGTTCATTTGAATTGAACATGGATCCAACTTTGATCTGTCAATATCTATTATAAAAATATACTATTCAAATTCTAATATCCATTTTCGATGTGTAGGTATATCACTGCTGATCATCTTTACTTCCTGAAGGGAATATTCTGAAGGACTTGCCAAATGCAGAGATCTCCTACATCACTTGGACATCGGCTGGCTGTCTGCTGCTACATTTTATATCCTTTTTCTTATAATATCTAATTAGTTTTAAAATATAACTAAGTAAAATAGTAACTTTACATTTAAATAGTCTCGAGTGTACATTTCATTATAGTATATTTGCTTGCTGTCCACTAAAAAAATAATGTTATTCTGTCTGTTTACCCTGCTTTTGTATATAAACTTATCTCATGTCTTAATCTTCCGTGTGTAAATAAACTGTTTAATCAAAGTACCCTGTTTTGGCTAATTAGATTACTACTTTGGCTTACTCATGTTATTAGCTACCCGTAGAGTAATTTATTTCATCCATTTTGCATTTTGTCAAGCAAATATAACCTTTTTCACTGCTTGTCAAACACATGCAACAAATTAATTTTATATATTTGATTTTGCAGCGCCATCTTTGTATCAAGGGATTAGTTTCGCTAGAATAGAAAATTGCACAAGTTAGTATTTGATTTATTATAAGCAATTACATATTCTATTGCGATAAATTAACACAATAGAAACATTGTTATAACTAGAGACCGGATTATATGCAAAGTGCATATATTTTATTTTTGCATATCTTTAATTATAGTCTATATGTAGACGTATTACACTAATTGAAGTGAATAAGCGCTAATTAATGATTGCATATATTGCATATTTAAGCTTTTTCTTATCCTTTCTATTTGTAAAAATTCCTAGTAATTCCTAATGTATATCAACAACCGACAATTCTCAAAACGATAAATCTTTTACATTAGTTTCTCCAATACTTTTTTCCAAGAACTGCACGTGTTTAATTTCGTCTAGCAGAAGGGATGTGGTAAATACGTTTTATTATTATTAATTCCCAAATAAACTATTCATTCATTGAATATCTTTGAGCGAAACAGCATGTAATTGTGTTACGTTTTTAAATACTGTGAGTACATACAATGAGTATAGCGAACAAAATTTCATTATGAATTAAGTCATATCCTGAACAGGTAAAGGATGACGACAAAATATTTTGTCGAGCCTGCAGTAAACTAGTAAGTTTAATTTTACTAAAAGCTTTACAATTGTTTTTAAATTCTTTAACTTTTGATATAAAATGACAATTGTTGTTGTAGGTGTCTTTTGACAGAAAATACCTGATTGATCAATACGCTAAAACTACATCGCATATTGGAAAATGTGAGAAACTAAAGCGATCCGCATGTGTGCAGCAATCTATATGTCAATGTGTAGCATCAACACGAAACTCAGAACAAGAAGAATATAATGCGGATCTGTGTAACGCATTAATTTCGTCTAACATACCATTAGTAAGATTAAACAATGTTAATTTGAAATCATTTCTGCAAAAATATTGCAAACATAATATACCTGACGAAAGTACCTTACGAAAAAATTATGTCACATCTTGTTACCAGCAAACAAGGGCAGAAATTCAACAATTGGCAGGGAATAATTGTATTTATATCATGGTAAATGAAAGTACGGATAAGTGTGGCCGTTATATTGCCCATTTGTTACTAGGAATTCTTCATGAAGATATTGTAGGTAAATCATATTTAATTTATTGCAAAGAACTTCAAAAAACAAATAATGTGACAATTGCCCAATTCGTTCAAGAAGGTTTATCAAATTTCTTTTTACCTGGAAGTATACCTTGTGAAAAAAATTTACAAATGTTGTCCGACGCTGCACAATATATGATAAAAGCCGCGCAAAATTAAAAAAAAAATTATAGTAACATTATTCATACCACTTGTTTAGCTCATGGGTTCAATCGTGTAGCCGAAGACACTAGGAATCAATTCCCTTTGATTAATGATTTAGTTAGCAATGTCAAAAAGTATTTTTAAAAGCACCTTTACGAATCCAATTTTATAAGGAGCGACTTCCCGGTGTTAAGTTGCCTCCTGAACCGATTACTACGAGATGGGGTACATGGTTAGAGGCTGCGATTTTTTTTGCACCAATTACATCTGTGGATGTTGAAAGAAGCTTTTCTATTTCGAAACATATGTATTCTGATAGAAGACAAAACTTTCTTTTACACAACAATTATACATTGTTTTAGAAATATGTTGCGAAAAAATGTTGTGCAATAAAGTTAATGTTTATATTTCTGCTCTTATTTATTTTATGTAAAAATTTTGCATATTGTTGCAATTTTTTGCATATATGCCCCAGGTTTATGCATATTTTCTC